>JAUTDX010005818.1:0-22742 GCA_030844895.1 Ambrosia x helenae
ATTATTCAAACATTTAATAATTTCACATATTTTATTACAAATTAAACTGTAAAATTGTTCAGATTATTCGAATATTTAATAATTTCACATATCTATACTAATCTTATAAAACATTTCACAAGTACCTCTTAATTTTTTAAGTAGTATAAGAATAAATGCTTAAAGTACAACACATAATGCATGTAATAAGTAATTTTTTAAAGGACATTTAATGTCTTTTCAAACATAACTTACACATATACCCCTTATTAGTTACAGTTTCCGCCCTATCTATCTATACTATATTATAATTATACATTATTTACATATTGACCCATCAACTTTACTCAATTTCTGTTTATTTAAATTGTAATTACACTTTTGCACCTTTTATTTTAACCAACTAACCCCCACGATTTTTAAACGTTCATAATTTTTTCAGACGATATTATTTTTTTAATATTATTACACCGTATAAAAGAGCATTTTATTCTCTTTAATTTGAGTATAGTATTGCTACAGTTTTCTAATTTTAAAAAATTATATGTTATGGTCAGGTTAAGCAATAACTGAAACGAAAACAAAGGAAAAAAACGAAAACGAACTGAAATAATCTAAACTTAATATAATACATTTCCCAATGGTCTCTTAAAATTCAAGTTTACAAGTATAATTGATTAGAGTACAAAACACAATGCAGATATTAACTACTTTTTTAAGGCAAACATGGAACACTTATGCACCATTAATTTAACCAACTACCCCCATGATTTTTAAACGTGCATAACTTTTTCGTGCGTGAATATTTTCTTAATATTATTACACCATATAAATGAACATTTTATTCTTTTTTAATTTGAGTATAGTATTGGTATAGTTTTTTTATATAAAAAATGATATGGTAGGTTTAAGTAATAACTGAAACGAAAACCCAACCGAATTAGACGAAAAATAATAGTTACATGTTTTCCTTGTTTTAAGGAAAACTACCGCAACGATTTTTAAACGGTCATAGTTTTTTATATAAAAAATGATATGGTAGGTTTAAGTAATAACTGAAACGAAAACCCAACCGAATTAGACGAAAAATAATAGTTACATTTTTTCCTTGTTTTACCGCACGATTTTTAAACGTTAATTTTTTCATACGTTAATAATTTTTAAAAAAATTGTTAGACCATTAACCGAACCAATTAACCAATCGGTTAATAAGATTATTTAACCGTTGACTTTGGTTTTGGTTAAGGCTAATAACTGAATTGAACCGAATTATGCATACCGTAAAAATATTTGTGTTCCCCACCGCATCGCGCGGGCATACTACTAGTTTTATTAAATCTCGTCGGAAAACATTAAACCATTAAGATATTCATAATATAATCGTTTCTGTTCAATTTATCTGTTAATTTATTTACAGATTATTTAAAAGTTTTTGTTCAATAATGGCTCAGAGAACAGAAAAAGAAGAAACGGAGTTTAAATCCGTACCTGAAACGTTAACACTCTGCGTAAACAACTGCGGCGTCGTCGGAGCTCCGGGACTAATAATATGTGTCAGAACTGCTTCAACGCCACCACAGCCAACGTCAGCGCAACGTCCTCGGTCTATGAGGTCTCTGACAACGTCTCCGACGAGGTCAACGGTAATGATGATGTCAGGCGATGAGTTTACGGATCGGACGGTTGTGATTAATCGGTGTTATGGTTGCCGGAAAAGAGTAGGTTGAGCGGATTTAGTGTCGGTGTGGGGAGATGTTTTGTGGTGAGCATCGGTATATGATAGGCATGATTAATCGGTGTTATGGTTGCCCGAAGGGGAACCCCCCCCCCCCCCCCCCCCCCCCCCCCCCCCCCCCCCCGCTTTGCCTTCGGTGAGCTCGGGGTGATCTTCCCGTTCTCCCCCGTCCCACTTTCCAATGCTTTTTTGAACGTTAAGAGAGAGAGAGAGAGGTGTTTAAGAGAGAGAGGTGTTTAGAGAGAGAGAGAGCCGAAGACTAGCCGGAGACGATGAGACGACCGGAGACGACCACACAGTGGAGCCGGAGACGACGGAGAAGATGGTTTTTCGAGAGAGGTGTGTGGTTTTAGAGAGAGAGAGAGGGTTTTTAGAGAGAGAGAGAGAGAGAGGGTTCTAGAGAGAGTGGGGTGGTTTGGAGAAGATGGTGAAGAAGATATGTGTGTGGTGTGAAATATCAACACGTAGTTTTTTTTTTGTTTTTTTTTTTTTGCATTTAAATATAAAAAATAATATCAAGAAAATAATAATTAAATAATGAAAGGGGAAGGGGGAAGAAAGGGGAACCATTTCCCCTAAAAGGGGGAGGAGAAGGGGAAGATGATGTGGCGCTGATGTGGACAAGAGAAGGGGACCACACCCATATAGGGATGGCAACGGGTCGGGTATGGGTCGGTTTGGCTAATACCATACCCATACCCGGTTATAAAATCTTATCCCATACCCGTCCCATTACCCTCGGGTTTTTGGCGGTATTACCCGTCGGGTATAGAGCATACCCGCGGGTTTCGAGTATGCCCGTTGGGATTTTCATGTAAATATATTTTTACTTTTTTGTGTTTTATGTTTTAGAAATCTCTAATATATTGAATTGTAATAAATAACATACATATGATCATCACCATACTAATATTTAAAATATTTAGAATAAAAATATATATTATAATATGTATCTTAAGAATTTTTTTTATATTTTGTAGCATATAAATATAAATAATAATGTCATTAAACTATAAATTTTTCAATAATGAATCTATTCAAATGAACATTAAGTGAAGAAAAATATATATAAAACTTAAAATTAGCGGTATATGTTTCGGGTAAACGGGTATTTAGTTTCGGGTAATCGGGTCGGGTATCGCCTAATACCATACCCGTCCCATACCCGCGAAATATTTTTTTTCCAATCCCAAACCCGTCCCATACCCGTCGGGTATCGGGTATACCCGTCCCAAATGCTTCGGGTTTCGGGTATACCCGTCGGGCTCGGGTTTTTTTGCCATCCCTAACCCCATAGTCTTATAAAGGAGTTTGTCGTGAAGCGATTGCTAGAGATAATCCGTTGTTAAAGCTGTTAAAATTGTTAGGATTTGAATTTTTATATAAAAAAAGGTAATTAAGATTCATACACCCTGGCCCACATCACTTACCAATAGGATGCTGCCACATACCCCAAAATGTGATGTCACACCCCCAGAAGGTGACGTCACAGGGTGTATGAATCCTAGAACCAAAAAAAAATATTAACTTTAAATTGGAATGTAGGAGAATATGTTATGATGTTTATGATGTGATTCTTCTGATAGACTATATGGTGTGTCCTCTTTCTCTCCCCAACTTCTCCAAGTGCCATATCAGCGCCACATCATTTCCCCCATTTTCTTCCCTAAAGTTGGAAATGCCTTCCCCCATTCCCCCTTCCCTTTTTTATTCTTTTTCCATTTGAATGCAGGCCCCACCTTTAACATTCCTTTTTTTTTTTTTGGCCAATCACCACGCTCGGTGAGTTCGGTGGTTAAGCCCCGAGTTCCCCGAATTGTTTTCGGAGGGGCGGTGTTTGGTTTCGGTGCCGAGGCCAGCTAAGTTCCTCAAGTGAGCTCCCCGATTGCACACCACACAGTCTTATTGTCGTATGATTTTAACCGCTTGATTATTGAATGAAATCATTGAATTGCACGTAGAACCGGAACTTGTACACGGTTTTTTTTACAACACGCTGTTTGCTACACAGGTTACACAAGTCAATTAAATATGGATTAAATATTTGTGGAACCAATTGGTTAGACATATACAACCACATCAAACATACATCCTAACAAAAAAATAAAATAAATAAATAAATAAATAATAAATAATAAATTAAAAATTTTAAAGTGTTTATTGTTCATGCTATATTTAGCAAGTGTTGTTTGCGTGTGTTATTGCACTATTGCAATATGTACAATGATTATGCACATGTTTTTTCTGTACCATATAACTGCCTTTTACTCAGTCTTCTCTCCACTTGTTGGTTAGTTGACAAGTGTTTATGTTAATGACTCATGGCAAGGTTTTTGGTTTTTTAACATGGGTGCTGAAATGTTTTGATTATTTACAAAACTGAAGTTATGAAGTGTTGCACATTGAGGAAGTGAGTAATGTAGGTATAACTTTGTTGTATGGTTTTACTTTAATCATCTTGGTGTATGAATGTACTTGGTGATTAGTTAGCGTCCCGCTAGCCGTTTGATTTGAATAAAAAGTTTGTTGATCGTTAAAAAAATTGAAGGATTGTTATATGTACTTATTAATATGTAAGAAACTAAGAATTAAGATATAAATATACGTATCTACTTCTCTATCTTACAATCCTTTTGAAATTCTTAAGTTTTAGCACTAATCCTGTATTAATTTTTGTTATAATAGAACATAGCCTTGTATTTATTAAAAGACAACTAAAACAATGTACAATCATGGTCTGTCCATCTTAGCCCGAGATGACGCGAAACCGCTTCTTCCAGACGACCATCACGATATGCATGCTGTTAACAGAAAGCTGGTGAGGATGTTAATGAAAATGAAACCCGCGTTTGCAGATTTGGATGAAAAACTTTGGTTAAAAATAAGATGTTACGAGTGTTTTTGCAAAAACACGCGTATCAACATCTAAATCTTTCTATTAGAGTACTCACATCCATCAACCAAATGTTTGTGAGTGTGTCCACCAAATTATATGGGGTGAGTGTAAGTGGTGTGAGTGGAGGAGAGAGAAAAGATTTAGTGCAAGCACCGTTTCACCCTAAATATGAAAAGCTATTGTTCACCCCTATATATTTTTTAATATTTTTATAAGTAGTTGTGAGTGAGGAGAGAGAAAAGGTAAAGATAAAAGTATGAAAAAGTATTATTATTTTAATTAGGAGAGAGAAAAGCTATTGTACACATTACCGCCATGCCTTTGGTGTTCTCTTTCTTTCTGCAGTAGATAGTCTCTTGAGGAATCCATAAATGGGGAACGATATAGGTTATACTTGTTGCCGAACCACTTCTGATCATCATGATCAGTCGCTTTCTCTTTGCCTTCGCGCCTTTGAGAAACTTCTACACGATCGGCCTTATAACCCTTACTGATATCGTCTTCTTCCTTGACTGGAAATGGATTCTTCCCTAACCAATCACTCGGTTCTTTTGTCCTCCACAGGTCTTTGGATCTTGCTCTGATGCCATGTTCGAAATTGATGTTGTTGGCGGTTACAAACAATATAGAAACTGAAAGTAATGTGCAGAAATATTGAGAGAGAGTTTGAGAAAGTAAATACAGAAATCGATAATGAAATCTAATGAGAACAGACCTATAAATACAATCTAAAAGGTGTGAGGATAAACCAACACAACCCTTGACCCTTAACTGCTACATAACTGCTGTCCCAATCGGTATATACATAACCGAATGTAACTGCCTATTTTTGACCCATGTGTGACTTATTAACTTATATACATGTCACAATAATACTAAACATAATATCTAGACTTAGGATAACATGATAATTCAATGATTATTTCCAACATAGCTGTTGTGTTTAATCTAAATCCTAAATTCATGCATGTTTTACTAAAAAGGGCCACAACAATATCTAGCTAACATTATTTAACACGTTAAATGATATCTGAATCAATGATTGAAGAAACACCGATATAATTATCTATAGATATGAGCACAAATGAGGAGATGATTCTTATTAATGATGGTTGGACAGTACAAAGACTCAAATTACAGACTATTACAACGTTTCAACTATAATCTATCTCTCTCAGCTATAGACGAGCTCTCTAAGGGTTTTTCTTCTAATGATTGAATGAATCCCTTCTCCTTGAAGGGAAGGGGTATTTATAGGCCCTTGAGATGCCCTGTGATTGGCTGAGGCAAGAATGACAGCTATCTGTGGATTGTATACCGTTGTCATTGTTTGCGTTGTCCTTTTGCGGTTGGTCCACGTGTCATGTGACTGTCCTTTTGTCCTTTTCTGTACCTCGTACCAGCCGGTTATCATGGAGCAGGGAATAATGGCATCTGATTAGCTGCACGTCCTTTTCATTGTCGGATTATAGCTACCATGTAAGAGGTTGCATGCGCAGGCTTCTAGAAGTCCACGTCAGCATGGTGTGCTGTCATGTGTGGAGATGTGGAGCCGTGCGCATGCGCGGGTACATATCTCTTCAATTCCCCTCAATCTAGTGTTCTGTATGAGTAACATGCGGGGCACTGGACTTAGAGAAGAAAAATTTTAGTTGCGGGTAATCTGTGCTCTTTGTTGGTTTCGTGCGCCAGATGCGCAGTGTAAAAGCAAGTGGGTGGATGGCGCACGTCTGTAATTAATGCTCACATCAAAGTTGTCAGAGTAGGCGCCTGATGGGATGACTTGGCGAGCCGAAAAGTCGCTTGACAGTTATGCTTTTTAAGAGCTTGGTGGGCCCGGTTGCAGTGGTGTATACCATACTCTTCTCTCTCTATGACGTGTCGTATTCCAATTGGGCGGACGTGCAACACGTCTGTACGATTGTCGAGACAGGTGTCTCCGCCGTATATAAACCCTTTCCTTTATCAATGCTCATCACACTTTCTCACAATAAATAATTTTCAAAACTTTTCACCTCCTCTTTTCAACCAAAAGCTTCCTTTGCTTCATTTAAATTTCATTTCTTACCCTCAAATTCTTTTCTTTCTATCCATTATTTTTAATCCGAAGATGGAGGGAGCGTCTAGTATTGCTGCTCATAAGAAGAAGAAGAAGAGGAGTAGTAAGAAAGGAGACGATGGTTCGAAGAAGGGACCACCGCTTGTCAGAGATGTTACAACTTGTTGGTCGAAAGAGGAGTTTAAGAAGTTTTGCAAGAGCTATGGAGTTTCCGCTGATTATGGTGCTGAGGAGCCCGCTGAGGGAAAGACTATCCTGCAACCACCGGTTGGGAAGATGGGGGTTTATACTGCTTATTTCAAGGATTTCAACTTTAGGTTGCCGATTACTAAGTTTCTAGGAACCTTCCTACAGGTGGTGGGTATTCATCTGAGTCAGATTCACCCGGGTTTGATGTCCCGATTACTGTTCTTTGAGTTTTGCTGTCATGCTCAGAATATTGAGCCGGATGTGGGTATGTTTCATGTTTTTTACAATTTGTGCTTTGTGGAGAGTTGGCTCTCTTGTCGCCCGCGCCATGGTGTTGCTCCCTGCGTGAGGTCTGGCGTTAAAAGTTTTAGGGAGTGGAAGACTAAGTTTTTCTGGGTCGCTGATGGTGTTGTGCCGTTTAAGATGGATGTTTGGATCCTGTGGAAGGGCTGGCGAGGGTGGAGCTCATTGAGTATGAGGGCAAAGCATGGTTTTAAATCATTGACGAGCCATCCGGTGGATGTGTGTAATGTACCGGAGAATGCTCTAGTGATGGCAGGGATGAGCAGGAATTACAAGATTGTGGGGCGTAATCCTTGTTTGACTGAAGATGGTAAAGGTAAGTGGTACTCTACGCCATCAGCTTTGTTATTTGTTGAGAGACTGTTGCCTTTATTGACACAGTGTGTTGTTTTGCAGTTGTGGAGAACCTATTCCATGTGTTATTAAGGGGTGACAACATGGGGTTTGTGTTCAACGAGTTGGGCAAGGGGGAGCGCTATGTCTTGGAAAAAGCTTGGGATACCTTGTTGCGCCCCAAGATTGATGCGCCTGCGCAGACAAAGTAGGCGCCTCAGCTGTTGATAACAGAAGCAGGTGTGTCCTCTCCGCCCTTTATAGATGTGTCCCTCGTTAACATGTTCATGCGAACGGGGTACCCATTTATTGTTATATCAAGTGATGAGTCATCAGGCTCGCGCGTGTCCTCATCTCCACGTGTATCATCCCAGGTGGCGATAGTAGGGTGCCATCGCCTATGTTTACAACGGAAGGTAGCGATGAGGAGACTGAGGTTGACGAGTTTATCTTGAAGAGGGTGCGGAACCCTAAGAAAAAGGTTGAGGGTGGGAGTACTGGATGTGAAGACTATGGCTTTGTTCTAAACCATGATGTGGTGAGTCGATACTCCAAAATTATAACCCAACTTAACGCAACTATGTTGAACTTTCAGATGCTTTCGTTCAGGATGACCCGAACACTATTGACTTGACTAAGCCGGTGGAGGATGTGGTGGTGACCAAACCGTTGACAGTGGAGTCCCCCGCGCTTGAACAGGTGCCTGAAACAACTACCCAAAAGAAGAAAAGTTCTAAGCGCTCAAGGTCTAGGCGCAGCTCCACTGAAAGGATGGCGCGGGGAGCTTGTCGTCCCCTATTGGGAAAAATAAGAAGCTGAACGAGCTTGTCCATAGTGCGGAGGATAGTTTGCTTGGTAAGTTCCTCTTTCTTTTAACCTGTTTTATTTTTACACACTTTTGTTTATTGATGTTATTGTTTGTGCGCAGCTGACTTGATTGGTGAGGGTGGTTAAGGGAATGTTACTATAATCCCTTTTGCAGAAGGGTTTACCACTGATCCTGTTGACAAACAGAAGACTCCGTCCCTTGAGACTCGTCTTCCTACTCCCCCTGTTCAGTCCCCTTTGAAGGAGGTTGTACCACCAACGTCTCCACAGCCTCGTCAGCCCACACCGTTGGTGTCCCCGTCTCCTCGCCAACCCACACCGCAACCATCTCCACCTGCTACCGACGTGGTTGACCCTAAGGAACCGCAGGGGTTGGAGATGGAGCTGGACAGTGGGCGATTGTCACCCACTGACACTAGTGAAGGCGATGGGCGAGGACTGGATTACGTGGAAATGATGACGGGGAGAAGAAGGTTGTAGCTGAGCCTAATGCTAGCTTTTCTGGTGGTGATAAGTCTGAAGATGGGTGGTGTTTTTGCATCGGCTTGGGCGCTGACGCGCGATAGCCAGTTCTCAGATCTGGAGAGTTGCCGTCAATTTCTTGGCAACGTTATTCCACCATATGAGCGTGCGTTTCAAGCGTCGCGCCCTCGTAATGATTTGTTGGATGACAACGTTATGAGTTTGGCAATTTTTTGTCTATTTTGGCCGAAATTGCGCGGCAGTGGGGGTCTTTAACCCAGGAACGGGAGAGTTATGACCATGAGATGAAATTGCTTGTGGAAGAGCGTGATGGGTTGAACCTTTTACTGAAGCGGGCTAAGTGGGACGCTACGACCTTTCGTGAAGAAAGTGACAAGGCGCAAAAGCTCTTATCTGAGCGTGAGGGTCAGTGTAAAGAAGTTTGTGCTAAGACTAACCAGAAGTTAGAAGCTGCTGCTGAGCGCGAGAAGGAGGCACAACAGGGTTACAGCGAGGCTTCTAAGGAAAACTTGCGCCTCACTGACGTTTTGAAGCAGTGTAATGATGCCTTGGTCGCAGCCCGTGATAGGTTAAGGGAGAAAGATGAAGAGTTGGCTGGTTTGAAAAAAATAAATGGCAGAGTTGGAGGATCAAAACTTGAAACTGCAGCAAGAAAATGCAGATTTGGATGGTTAGCTACTGGATACCAGGGAGAGGTTCGCCTGGCTCTGGAGGATCGTGAGTGGTTGCTCACAAGTTGTGTTCCTGAGGTTTGTTCGAACTTGCCCTCCTGCTTTCGCATGTTATTTACCTTGTCTTGAAGTTATGTTTAATTGTTTGTTTTCAGGTTGCCCATTATGTTAGGACATGCGATGAGGTGTGCAATGCTGTTGTCGGAGGGAATGCGGCGACGAAGCTTGTGGGCCGCAAGGCCGGATTTATCGAGGGTTATCAGCATGCGAAGGATGGCAAGGCGCTTTGAACATTTTGCTTTGTAAGAAAAAGACCTTGACGTTGTTTCTTTGCGAAGAAAGCTGCCGAATATGATGGGCTTGAACTGGGCCTCGTGGATTTTGTTGTGAGCCACAAGGATCGCCCCTCATGTTATGAGCTGAAGCAGTCATTTGCAAAGCAGGGACTTGTTCATACAAGCGCAAGAAGTCTGACTAGAAGGCGCAGAAAGAGGTGGAGGCAGAAGGTAGCAAACCGGAAGGAAGTGAGAAGCTAGATTTGTCCGGTTCAGATGATGAAGACGATTTTAGTGATGCCTCTTCTGATTTCAAGGCCTCGTAGTCAATTCTTGCTTATTTTGTTATGTTTGTTCCTTCTCAAAGACAATGTTGGCCTTTTATGTTTATGTTTTGCCGTGTAATTCGGCTTGTAGAACAATTTACTTTGACTGTTTTAATGTGCAAGGTTTATTTTAGTTGTTCCTATGCACGCTTTTTTGCAATGTATTTGTTTGTCTTGGATGCACTTAAACGTCCAAGTATTTATTGTCATTGCAATTTGTTTGGGCATAGTTTGTGACAACTGTTTCAACAGGTTTCACGTTTTTAGATGCGGTGCATTTTGCAATTGCGTTTTTATTGATGCAATGTTTAGTTTGCACATTGCATTTTAACTAGGCAATTTTATTTAGCGCATTGCATCTTAACCATACAATGCGTAGTTTAGGTGTTGCATGTTAACTGTGCAACGTTTAGTTTAGGCATTGCATTTTAACTATGCAGTGTTTAGTTTATGCATTGCATTTTAATTATGCAATGGAGTTTTAGGGATTGCATTTTAACTATGCAATTTTATTTTGCGCATTGTATCTTAACCATACAATGCGTAGTTTAGGTGTTGCATTTGAACTATGCAACATTTAGTTTATGGATTGCATTTTAACTATGCAATTCTATTTTGCGCATTGTATCTTAACCATACCATGCGCAGTTTAGGTATTGCATTTTAACTATGCAACATTTAGTTTATGGATTGCATTTTAACTATGCGATCCAGTTTAGGAGTTGCATTGCGTTGGGTATTGTTGTCTTGATCTAAGTGCAGGGATGCATGACAATAGTAAAAATGTTTTAAAAAACGGAAAGTTGATTGCATTCATTCGACGGTTTGGCTAAATAGCCTCCATTACAATTGAGAAAGTAAATCACATATAAAATTTTCTGAGCTGCGCTGCGTTCCATGTGCGCGGGACAAACTTTTCCTCCAGCATTGTCAGCTTGTATGCTCCCTTGCCAAGAACCTCCGCAATGCTGTAGGGTCCTTCCTAAGTGGGTGTCAGTTTTCCTTGAGGTATTGCACCGATGGCCTCGTTGTTTCGGAGCACAAAGTCCCCTTCCTGGAAGGCGTTAAGTCTGACTTTGGCGTTGTAGTATTTTTCCAGTTGTTTCTTGTAATTTGCTTCCTTTACAGCTGCCAAGTCTCTACGTGTAACAACCCCGAGTGGACCCCCAATTTTTTTTACATTAATGTAATTAAAACCAACAGATAATACAGTTTTGTGCTAGACCAAAAACCGAACCATTTAACATATAAAATATTATTGGAATACATATTATGAAACTGGGCCAAATTAACGTTACGAACCCGAACCCACACCCAAGCCCTTTGCTCAGTCACAAGGGGATGACGTTTGTCCTCCCCTCTTGTTGCCATGACATGTTGAAAACCATTGATGGTTTAGAAAACCATCTAACCTTTTCCTTTTATAAAAAAAACCATCATCACTTCTTACCTTATCACGGATAATAACAAACACCCACTCATTCCATATCTCACACACATACCTTACAGTTGAATTAGAGAGAGAGATGAGCTAGACAGAGAAGGGAGACCGGAGGGTCTCCGGTGATTAATGACACGCGACAGAGCTCCACCGGAGCCACTCCCACACCTCACAGCCCCACCCCCTCACACCTACCTTATCAAATCTAGAGAAAGAAAGAAGCAGAGGAGGAGACGATGGTGGCGTCGTTGCTTTGTCACCGAGCACAGGTAAAAAACCTAAGTCATCCCTTTTCCTTTTGATGTTATGTGTGAATCATGATGATTTGGTATTTGGTTCTGATGGGTCTAATTGGAGATAGAAAACAGAACGGTCATGGATACCGGTGGTCTTCGGTCGACCACGGTAGAATAAGGAGAACCAGAGGAGAGCAATTAAGGGGTTATCAGTTGACGGTGGTTTGTGGTGGTCTTGGACTAGTAGTCAAAGCAACAGGGATAGAAGTGGCGGTGACGGTGGGAGCTGGTGTTGTTGGTGGTATTTCGGCCATGTTTGGCTCTCCTTCTCCTTATCTCCTTCTTCTACCTCCTTATTGACTTAATCAAAAAGTTATAAATTCTGACTTATAACTTATCTCCTTTTCAACCCACAAAAACCTCCTTTTCAACCCATTACCCAATCAATATTTTCTCCTTATTAACTTTTTGATTAAGTCAATAAGTTATAAGGAGGCCAAATAAGGAGAGCCAAACATGCACGAAGTAGTAATAATGATGATGATGGTGGTTAGGAGTCGGGTCACAGAGACGGGTCAACAGTCAACGCTGGTCAACAAAAGTCTACCTGGTCAATAACAGTCAACTTTGGTCAACTGAGTCAACCGGGTCAATCCAAACGGTGACCCGAAAGTGAGGTATAAACCGAACTCCCTAACTCGATAGTTATATTATTTATAACCCTTATACATCTTATTGACACATTGCGTGTGGGACTTGATGGGCGAAATAAGCATGACATGACTATTGGACACCTTGGCTATCAAGACTTAGGACATAGACTCAACATTTGGACACCGAAACATGGGATTTGGATACCATACCTCCGGACTAACCATCGGTGTGGCATGACCAGTTGGGGAAGTCTGGTTGTTATCTGTAGCAAAGTGGAAAGATGGGGTCGTGCGAGTCCAGGAGGATGGATTTGTATTTTGACCCGCATCTGTGTTGTTCAGTTTTCCTTCTTGGGCGTTACCAGGCTGCCCGGTGCTTTCCTGGGCAACACCGGTGCCTTGAGAATTCCGTGAGAATGAAGGTGGCAGAGGTAAAGAACTCATAGCTGTTTTTTTGAAAGATAGAAGTTTTTAGTTTTGCTATGCTAATACGCTCAAATTACGAATGACGCCAATGAAGAAACACCGATATAATAATCTATAGATATGAGCACAAATGAAGAGATGATTCTTATTAATGATGGTTGAACAGTATAAAGACTCAAATTACAGACTATTACAGCGTTTCAACTATAATCTATCTCTCTCAGCTATAGACGAGCTCTCTAAGGGTTTTTCTGCTAAGGATTGAATGAATGCCTTCTCCTTGGAGGGAAGAAGTATTTATAATTGGCTGAGGTGAGAATGACAGCTGTCTGTGGATTGTATACCATTGTCACTATTTGCGTTGTCCTTCTGCGGTTGGTCCACGTGTCCTGTGATTGTGCTTTCTGTCATTTACTATACCTCATACCTGCAGGTGATCATGGAGCAGAGAATAATAACCTCTGATTTTCATTGTCGGATTATAGTTGCCATGTACGAGGTTGCATGCACAGGCTTCACGAAGTCCACGTCAGCGTGGTGTGTTCTCATGTGTGGAGATGTGGAGTCATGTGCATGCGCAAGTACATATCTCATCAACACAAACATAACTTTACAAGCATGAGGTCCAAGTCAAAATACAGACACAAGTCATCATTTTTAACCAACCAGACCTCACATACTTGCATTTCAAGTCAAAAACATATTCCATTACAACATGCATATAAGCAAATTCTTCAAACAATAACATATCGGTAGAGCTAATCGCGAGCTAAAACTATGATTAAACAATTGCTCCTCACAGTGAAAACGAAACATACAAAACACGAAAACGAATTGAGTAACTTGAAATAAGTGCAAACAAGCCGAGGTTAAACAATCTCGGGCCTAAGCCTTAAAAAAGCTTGCTTAGTAAACGAGTCCGAGCTTTGCTTATCAAGCTCAAGCCAGCTCGCAAGCCTAAACAAGCCCGCCATTTTAGTAAAGTTTGTTTAATATATTAAATACGTATTTAAAAAATAATAACAATTACTACTTATAAAATTATGAAAATAATAACTAACGTATACATAAAATTATGACTATAGTTAATATAAAGTAATGAATAAACACTAAACGAGCTGAGCTCGAGCTTGAAAACTGCCTACAAAATTAGCTTAAGCTTTAGAAACAACGCTCGAATTGAGTCGAGGTCGAGCTTCAACTCTAATAAGTTAAACCAACTCGACTCGGCTCATTTGCACCTACTAAAAGGAAGAAAAAAAGTCAAAAACACAAGCAGATGTCAACATCCTTGACCAACCAGAACTCACATACTTGCTGGAAAATGACAAAAATGGACAGTTGATCAAAATATATTTTGCGTCTACCAGTTAGATGATTATACGTGTAAAGGGTAGAAAAAATCGCGTCTAAAGAAACGGTTGGGACTAGGGATGAGCACATAGAGCCGAATACCGATACCATCCCGTCCCGATCCCGATCCCGTACCGAACTGATACCGTTCGGTATCGGTATCGGTATCGGTACCCACAATTAGAGGTTTTCGGTTCTGGTATTATCGGTATCGGTACGGGATCGGTATGGTATCGGTATTTTAAGGTAAAATACCGATACCGTATGTGTTCGGTATCAGTATCGGTATTGGGTTTAAGGTGTTTTCGTATCGGTTTTTTCGGGATCGGTATCGGTTGATACCGATACCGTCCCGAGCTCATCCCTAGTTGGGACCTTATGTGTCTAAGGAAAAATTTCGAGTCTAAAGTGTAGAGGCTGACAACCTGAGACCTTAATATCTGAGAAATTTACACGTGTAATAATCTAACCGTTCATTTTCGTCATTTTCCCATACTTGCACTTCAAGTTAAAACATACTCCATTACAACATAAAAAACAAACAAATTCATCAAATAATGACAAATCAGGCAATAATATCTTAAATTCTACAGTTTACATACTGAAGAAACAACGAGTATGACTTGGGTAGAATGTGGGGTGGCTACTCATGTTCACTGCATGATATAATCCTTTGCTCACAACCACAAGATGTCGGCCAAAAAAAGCGAGGACAAAAGAAGGGCGGGAGTGGTGGAGCGAGAGGTGGAACAACCCAAACGCCCTATCAAGAGACACACATCCAAAACGGCAAGTGACATCGTGGACAAAAGAAGAGAAAATAGCGTTATGTCGTGCGGGGGGTTGAAGTTTAAGAAGATCGACAAGCCGTGTATTGTTTTTTTTGTTACCTAAAGACATTTTATAATTTTCTGTTATTATTTTTGTAGCTGACTATCAAAGGGCAAAAGTGTTTTGGAAAACAATCCGCGACATTTTCTACAAAGAAGTGGGGAGTGAAGTTCGTTCTCCTTATATAATATCCGGCCGATGGGCGGAAATTCAAAAATACGTGGGCTTGTTTACGAAAATTTATAATAGGAATAGTAAACGAATGCGAGCAAGTGATAATAGCGATCTTGAAGTCTACAAATTTACTTGCGACGAATGGAAGCAAGAGGTTTTCGCAAATACAAGACCACGAATACGTGAGATGAGGACTACATGTGGAGAATTATTCGCATTTGCTCGAAATGGGTCGAGCTATTTATGGTCGTAGAAATGAGAGAAGAGGCTCAAAGCGGACGAAAACTACTTCTTTGGGTGGGTTTGTCTCCTCTATAAGCTTGGATGCTCATGTGGGATGGACCTAAACGTTGAAGAGGTTCTTGACCCGTCTCCACGTACACCAGTTGGAAGGGACCGGGGGAAAAACAAGTTGCTAATGAAGTCAATGCCGAATTCTCGACGAAGATTAAGAAATAAGAAGTACTATGGAAATGACGGCGTAAGCTAAAGTTTCTAAAATAATGAGGAATATAGATTTTCTTATGAAGGACTTTAGCAACCTCCTCACCAATCGTCGAACGATACTTGAACGAGAAAAGGAGCATATCTTAAAGGAATTTGAAGACGAGCAAATGACGAGTAGTTTTAGTAGTTTCTTATGGTTTTTTATTAATGATATGTAATGTTTTTTTATTAATTTTAATATTTTATGTCTAATTATTTAATTTTTCTTTTAATTAAAATGTTAAATCACATTTTAAATAATAATGGTGTAAATAAAAAGGATAAAGCCACTCCTCAGGGGTAGGCCGGTTGGCTGCACAGGTGCTTTGCTGAGTACATTGCTGGCTATCCTCATAGGCATACATCGGGGGGGGGGGGGGGTATTCTGGTCGGGGGGATCATCACCGCCATAGCGTTGCGTGTTTGCCCGGCCGACTTGTGGACTCATATTATTTATTTATTATTTATTATTTATTATTATTGTTGTGCGTTTCATGCGGCTAAATATTCAGAGTATGCAACAGATGAAGGTGGCGGACAAGGTCCCGCGCAGCAATCCATCCGCATATTACCAGCGCGCTTGAGTGGTCGGTTGCCGAGGAGGTTCAGATGGCACACGTTGGCGACGGCGATCCACCGGTGGATGTAGAGATGCCAGATGTTGCCCCTGATGCCCGACAGCATCATGCCGTTAGGTTGCCTGATACACGACCCAGATACTTCAGCAAGCCTCTGGATCAGATGGGGCCGATGCGGACTGATATTCGGCAGGAGATGCTTGAGATGCTGGCTGATATGTGGTGGTTGTTAGAGAGCGAGAATGAGAGACGAGTACACGCTGGTTTGGCGCCACGTACCCTTCAGGGTGGGGCGTCCAGCAGTCAGCAGGGCGGGGAGTCCACCAGTCAGCAGTTTGATCCGTCCGTGTATATCAGGGGTCGGATCATTAGTGGTTTGTTTGTTTGAATTTTATTATTGTATGAACAGTATGCTTTATTATGTTTAGTTGTTGTTTATTTGGATAATATATTATTGTAAGTAAATGCTTGAATATTATGTTGTATTTTGTTTTATTGTTCGTATCTTTTGTTTTGTTTAGTTCGGCAGCATAAACGTTAGTGTTTACGCAACGTCTATTACATCATTTTATAAGGATAATTCTATTTATTTTTAAAAATAACATCCATATAAAAAAACATTTATAAAAAACCAAACATTCATATTTACCTCTCTAACTCATCTTAAACACCCACACTACACTTCTTTTTCACAATTACCAATCATTGCCAATGACTACCAATCATTGGTAAGCATATAGGGGACGTGGACACCCCACGGCCCGTCATTTTCCCATTTTTGGCTCGACGTGCAGACCCTCATGGCCCGTCGTTTTACCCATTTTGGCTCTCCACGGGACGTGGAGGCTGCAACGGTCCGTAGAGGGGGATGTCCGGATAAAAAGCACCATGTCTGAATATCCCAAGCCATATTTGGTCCCTATTATGCTGGTACATGAAAAGGATAGGAAATTTGCTTATCAAATTGGTTGTTGTTCAAGTTATATTGAGATTTTTTTAGCATGTTTGGTTGAAATTGTTTTGCATATTGATATCGGTATTAAAGTTAGTTAAGCAATCAGAGCCACCCGTAATTTTTGAGCCAACTCAGTTTTAACCCCGTTTCTATGTGACTTTGGTTCTGAATGATGTCCAAAGAATTTTTCTTCATTAACAACGTTCTACACTCAAAAGTTATAGTGAAAATTGTTGGCATATTTGGACTGAAATTGTTTTGAACATGGTATCGAACTTTTTGAACAATCCGTCCCTCCGTCGCAACGCACAACAGACAAATATCTAGTTTATTTAAAAATAACAATTATCCTAACCTCTGTATATGCCAACTCAATTTTTTTCCCACTAATCTTAACCTCTCTCACAAATATTTAATCTTCAATGGATACAACCTGGGCAAAGCTAGGAAAACCGTTTCACGCTGAAACACTCGCAAAGATCCATCCCAACACCTTCAAAATCGATCCTAACCGCAAAATCCATTCCCATTCAACCTACAATTGTTTCCATAATTCCATCACTACGCATAAAATCAATCCAATTCGGTCAATATTCCCAGTTTCACTATTTTCCGACAGAACAATCATATAATGAGTTCTATCTCCTCGACATCAACCTTATCCGGACCCGTTTTTATGATCAAGCCTATCATAAACCCCAAACCAAGCATCCAATGTTGCCAACGGCGGACCTACATACATCCCAGGGGCGGACGCCCCCTAAAAAATATAGTGTAATATGTAGGCAAAAATCCCGATAACACACTTAAAAGTTTGGTTAAACCCCTATATAACCCCTCCCTAAAAATAATTCCCGGGTCCATTACTAAATGTTGCATGTGGTGTTAGAACGATAACATGATATAGCACAATGTTAGGAAGCGTATGGGATTGAAATGTAATTTTTTTAATTGTTTTCATTCAAAAAAGCTAGAACATGGAATGCTTTTTATTCCCAATGTTCATACAAGAAAAGAATGTAGACATATTAGCAAAAGTTATCATTTCATGTCGATCTCATTAGACCAAATTAGGTATACTCATCTTTGATCCTTTATGCAAGTCATTATAAAGAAGCCACTTAGCAACAATGATGAGAAATGGGTGAAAGCTGGCATAACAAATTAATAATATACAAGGTTCACACAACCAAACCCTATATTAGGTACAATTGACATGAAGGCAAATTAAACACTACAAAAACATTCACCAAACTTCATAGAATCTAAGTAGGTAGCCCACATCCACGTTAAGCTACATGCATGTGGTCTATCTCAGATAACATGCCTTCATCCTCATCATCTTCTTGTTCTTTAAAGATATCTATGCCACAAGCACCACCATGGCCATGACCAAATGCCTTAACATGATCCTTTAGTGACCTTTTGTGCTTAAAATCAGAACCACAATTACAATACCAAACCCTCCCACAATTCTTTTCATGTGTTCTCCAGTCACCTTTGACTGCTATTGCTTTCCCACATTTCCTACAAACAAATTGCTTGATTCCATGCTTTCTCTTGTAATGTGTTGTAGTGTTCTAAAGTCTTTGAGTGGTCTTGACCTAGGGTGGTCAATGTGGTGCTTGCACCCTGGTGTACAACAGTAGCATGGCAGCTTTAGCATTGATGCTGTTGGCTGGGATCCCTTTAACGACTCTGGTCCTTTCTATATTGTGATCCATGCCCCACATATGCATCTGTTTTTCATACATACAAATTTGTACTTTAGAAGCATGCATTGCAAGAGAATTTTGTAAAATGACATATGTGGCTTTCTTTTTCTTTTATCTTAATCCATTACTAGGAAACACACGCGCGTTAACCAATGAGACCATGTAAACCACGTAGCGTACACACAACTTGCCCCGGGCAGCGTGACATCTACGCTACTCAGTGGCGAAGCTTGAGATTTTGGTCCAGGGGTCGTAAATCACCAATTACGGTACGGGACCTAAAACTTTTTTTCTATAGCTATGTTTCGGATTATATGTTCAGGTCGGTGATTCGATTCGGGTTGAGTCAAACATTAAATACAATAATATCAAAGTTCTAAGCACCGTTTAACAAAAAATTGAAGAAAGACACTAAAACATTAAAAAAAATATTATGCTTTTATTCTTCACCGTAGTATAATCTAATAACATAAACATTAATCAAGTCATAATTATTTTCAAACCTAATTGCCCAATTATCCAAAGCAGAATAATAAAAATAAATAACCAACTAGACATAATAATAAAAAAACACCACCACCAATTGCAAATTATCCAAAAACTAAATATTATATTGGTCTATTGGGTGTTTTATCAAAGTATAAAAATTGAAAAATAAAATTAGTTGTGTACCTGGATGGAATGATCGGCTTGAATGTTTGAATTTTTTTTTTAATTTTTGAATGAAGACAAATATTATGTGGTTCAAACTTGAAAATGAAAGTACAAACTCTTGGGAGGTGATGACTGAGATTCAGATTTCAGAGACAGAGAGGAGAGGGACGACGATTTTTTGGTTAAAAGGTTTATTGGGTTTAGGCTTTAAGTGGCTTTTAAATTGGGTTTTCCTAAAGAAAAAATGGGCTAAATAATACAATTGGTTTTACCTCTTAAAATGGGTCCAAAAGGCCTTGTACCATCCGATATATCGTTATTTTTTGTTTATATAAATACCTATTTTTTTTTTCAAAAAAAGCGGGGGGTCGAAACCGCATATACCTAAAAAATTCTATACGGATGCTATATAAACGGAACTTTCTGATTGAAAATTCGGGGGGGTCGGCCGCCCCTCCCGCCCCTTTATAGCTGCTTCCTAGGACAGTGTTTCCAACCAAATTAGTTGTCGAAAAAATATCACTTAAGGAGGTTTCCTACACATTTATGGCGAAAAGTTTCCATTGGAAATGATCCTATTTTTAATAGTGTGTGACTTTCTTTGGTGAAAACAGTAACATGAAATCGATATTGACACAGGCTTTTACTTTAGCAGATGGTGCTTATTATAAAATGTCCTTTATTCGAAGAAATATGACACTAATACTAACATAACAACAATCATCACATGTACATTTTTGGATCTTCACTGTCCACCTTGTAAAGTGCAAACATGGTGCTAACTTTACTATGAATCTTAATTACTTTTACCTTATCCTTTTAATTTTTACCCTTCTGATTCTTAACTACAGTACCACACTGAAGTTTTCAGATATGAATAATTAAAATGGAATATCTGAACATCATTGCTACAAACACATGCTGATAGCACAATTTGTCCTTTTTAAATCATAGTGTACTTTTGTTATTGTTGCCTTAAGAAACTTTATGGCAATGTATTCTTTTTGCTTGATGTAAAATAATGAACTTGTGATCCATCAAATCAAGAATATATTATAGTTATGAAAGTTATAGAGTTTGACTTGATAGATATTCTCCAAAAGAAAGTATTTACTTATAAAATCTAGGGTAGTTAAGTCAATACAAATAACATATACTCAGTGGCGGACCCAGAAATTTTTTTCATGGGGTGCGGAATCATAGACCTTATATAGGTCGTTTATCTATCAAGTGGCCCAGGTCGGGTCGGATCGACTCGTATACCATAAATATAATACTAAAATTATATAATCAAATAAAAGAAACCAACCCACACAAACACACACACTTGACACCACAACCTACACAAAACACACTTAAAATAACCAGAGAAGTAGAGAGAGATGGGGAGGAGCGGCGGCCGATGGAGGAGAGCCTCTTAGTGTGGATTGAAAACTACAAGTACATATTACAAAGTTTTAAACTAGGATGGTTGGATTGAAAATGATAAAAGTATAGTGCCATAGCCACAACCTATGATTTTTACACACCTACACAATACACACAAACAAATATTAAATATATCTACATGGATAAAGAAAGCACAGAAACCACTCACTTACTTTTTTTTTCTTGAAATCTTCGCCTTCTTTGCATCAACCTTTGTTCCCTACTCTCTACTCCACCAAAACAGTCTTATCGTATGGCCACTAATTGGAAAACCACAACCGTAGGTAACCGATTCATCAACCAGATCCGTACTGCATCGCTGATCCGACTCTCATCCTCAGGTGTACAACCATACACTACTATTTATCATTCAAACATCATTATAAAAGATTAAATGATTCTTCTGTCAACTCAATTTTTCGTCCATGTTGCTGCCGCTTGGGTTCGGTTTCAAAAGGTCAAGGGGTGCGATTGAAAATTTTCATGGGGTGCGGACGGGATTAACGCGCGTATACAACACTAATTTTTTTTTTCAAGGGGGGCGCCCGCCCACCTTGAGCATAAGGTAGGTCCGCCAATGCATATACTTGTAATTTATATTTAACTTTATTATAATGCAAACTTTGTATGTATTAGTTAGAAAAAATGGTGTAAATTAGATTATGATTGACATTTTCCCGTTAAAAGGAAAAAAAAAAACTAAGAAAAAGACCATATCTCTCAATGACAAACACCAGCCAATGTGTTGCCAATTTCATGGAGAAATTAAATCATTATAAACTATAAGCAAGTACATAATCCATGCTTTTTATTATCATTAACGTTTTATTTATTATTTCAAGTCTTAGAACAGTTTTTTTATCCAAGTCTGTCTATTCACATTTTATCATTTCAATGCTCCAATACGAATTCAAGCGCAACTATTAAACTCGATCAATCATAAGTGTCTGTGATGATCAGTGTTTAATATTTACAGAGAAAATCATGAAAATATAGTTAAAAAAAAGATCACGAAAATAACCATTTTAACTAAGTTTTTACGTAATTACCTTTTGGCCAACATAATCATTTGCGGTGTGATTGGGTAAAGGGTCAAATGGTCATATCCAAAGCCTAAAATGCATTTTTAGGGCTTCATCAAGTGCTAAATTTGGTTAAACAAGATGACCTTGTTATTTGTTTATTATTGTTTCTATGCTCAAAACCATGCTAATTTTAGGGCTGTCTCATCCAGCCGTGCCATTATTGTTTTTAAAGCCAAAACAGTACTATTTGCAACATCTGGTATATATCTTTTGATTAGGTTATGCTTTCGTATAGTTATTTATAATAGTCAGGTGATTATATCTTTCTGAAGTTGCTCAAATTGCTTATCTAAAGTTGCCCACCATTTGGTGAAGTGGCAAACACAATGAAGATGAGAACTAAGTCTCCTTTAGAGATCGTCAGTTCGAATTTGAGGCACACAGGGGTTTTGTCCAAACTGCATTAAACCAGAGAGTTTCGACCCTTGTGGTGGCGCAACTGGTATCAATTGGTATCAGGGGTTATATATGATCCCTCTGATGATGACGCGGGTTTGGCCTTTAAGCAGGTGTTATGCCATCTATGGAGAAACTCTATCGGTTCTTGAAGACATGCAGCCACCGTCATTCTAAATAATTCGTCTGTTCTAAAAAATATAAGATTGATTACCATTTTCAAGATTTTACTATATTCATATCATTTAATGATT
>JAUTDX010005819.1:0-28600 GCA_030844895.1 Ambrosia x helenae
ACCAACACTCATCCATTGTTTCTAACCCTATCACCAATTCATCCCTAGATTTCCTTTTGGACACTTATGTGAGGTGTTTCAAACTCCTGATTCCTTACCACCCCATAGAGCCTATGATCATACAATTTTGCTTAAAGATGAATTTGTCACCATCTCTCAAAAACCCTATAGATACCAAAACTGCTCAAAAAGATATTATTGAACAAATGACAAAGGAGCTTCTTGATTCAAGAGTCATAAGGGGTAGCTCTAGTCCTTTTGCAGCCCCAGTAGTGTTGGTAAGAAGGATGGGACTTGGAGGATGTGCATGGATTACATGAAACTAAATGATGCAACTGTTAAAAATAGTTTCCCAATTTCCCTGATTGAAGACTTATTAGATGAGTTAGGGGGAGCTGTTATATTTTCTAAACTAGATTTGAGGTCTGGTTGGCCCCTAAAGATGTTCATAAGACAACCTTTAGAACACATGAAGGCCACTTTGAGTTTTTAGTGATGCCCTTTGGACTCACTAATGCACCGCCACATTTCAATCCTTAATGAACCACACATTTAAACCTTTTTTTAAGAAAATCAGTACTTGTTTTCTTTAATGATATTTTAGTCTACAGTAGAACATTTGAGCAGCACTTAATTCATCTTAAAGAGGTGTTGGAAGTTTTGAAGAACAATCAATTGTATGCTAAGAAGTCTAAATGTTCATGGTGACGTGTCCATTTTTGCTGATGTGGCATGGGGAATAAGCTGACATGGCATGGACACATCACCTGCCATGTCAGCAAAAATGGACACGTCACCACCAGGTAAACCACCATCATCACCAAGCTCCTCATTTCCTATGCAGAAACACCACCAGGCGGTGCTATTCCTCTGGCGGGTTGCAACGGCTGGTGGGGTGGTGGGTAGGTAGGCAGCGCCATAGCGTTTGTGACGATGACGATGACTTAGAAAACCGGTCGCCGCCTCTGTTGTATGTTACCGCCGGTGTTCGGTGACAGATTCATTACGGTGAGTTCGCCCCACAAGCGGGGCTTACAAACTAATTATTATTTTTAACAATATATGGTTTCAAAGAATGACATGCATACCACCATATCTATTCTCATTCTTTTTAGTTAATTTTGGTATCTTTTAAAAATCTACATACTGTTACATTGCAGGTTGTAGGCCAACAATGCAAGTACTACAACTATAACGAGAAATATGTGACCAAATATGAATGAAATACTGCTATCTGAGATACAGCAACAATTGCATAAAACCTTGATCAAGAACCAGGTTTAAACACAGCTTCTTTGCCTATAAGCGCTTTGCGGTTTTTAATAAACACAACCACAAAGAACAAGCGTTTGTCTGGCTCCAGCATCGTTCTGGAAATCGGGAAATAAAGAAAAGAAAAGAATCCAATACCTTCAGAAGTTGAAGACAAAGATAAACCGCTACGATGTACAACAATTTACACCCTACACCTGTCAAAGAATCACATTTTCATAGATGTAGCTGTCCTGGACCTTTTCGGGATGATATTGAAGGAGGCCTCCTAATCTCCGCCACAGGTGCACCTCCCCTTACCTCTTCTGGTGTTTGGACTTCCTGCACAAATGCATCTAAGATTTATACAAGTTTCATTTATAAGTTCTAATGAAAAATAGAAAGATCACCCACCTTTGAGGATATGGGAATGTTGTGTGACTGTGGTTGTGATTTTGAATGCAGCCGATGCTGATGTTGTGTCTGTTGAAACCGTTGCAGCCAAGAATCAAAGTTTATTCCATTATGCGCGCTACTGATATCATCATGGTTCATGTCACCATCTTCTGAAAAATGTAGCACTGTGGACCGGTGTTTTACTTGCTCGTTGTTGAAGGAATATGAAGGTACCGTCTTCAAACGAGTCCTTAAAATCTTAAACGCAGCACTTTGCTGAATATATAAACATCAATATATCTTCAGACGATACAGATTTACAAGTCCTTTTTCTTATATTGATTTAACCAACGAAAGAGAGGAAAACTTATTAACTGTACTTACCTGAGGAAGTAACATAAGAAGACCATATAGAGCTTTCAACAACCATACATACCTTTCGGGTTCAAGAAGCTGCAAGTAACATATATACACACACATTAAAAAAGGTAATCAACTTTAAAAAATGACAGAAAAATAAAAAATAACAGCAACCAAAGCACCTGCAGTCTAAGGTAGGCGAAAGTGGGAGTCTCCAAAAGGTGTATTAATTTGTCCAATTGGATTAAAAATCTCACATTAATATCTTCCTCGGTTAGAGATTGAATGACAGAACTTGCATGTTGGTAAGCCTATAGCACACCATAAAGAAAGCAAAAAGAGGATTAAATTTCAAATGAATAGTATTCGCGGCATTTCATATATACCCTTGAAAATTTGCATAATATCATATGTACCCAACCAATAATATTAATATCAGTTATAGCCATTCAAAATACTTAAAACTTCATATTTATTCATTTCATTAAATACAATTTCTAACATGACCATCAGACGCTTCTCTTTCTCCATACAATGCTAGCTCTCCTATGGGGAAGGATATAAAATCATAATTTAAAAATAAGTACATTTGATATTATAATATTTTGTTGGATCAATATGGTATTATACCAAGTTTTAAGGAGGGATCTATGAAACTATACATAATATTCGGATAGGAATAGCACAACAAAATTTCTAGGACTTACCTGTGCTAATAAGCAGAGACTTATTATGGCCATCGATGAATGGCTCCATGAGGGATATACTGAAAGAAAGAAGTCTTTTCCAGCAACATCAACTAGAGATCTCTTTAAAAGGTTCCGTAGGTCAGACAGCTCTGAAGACGTAAGCAGAATCAAATTTAATGCCTGAAATATGAATAATTGTTCTGAGATCAAATTTCAGCTCTTCAAATTTTTGCTTTATAATTATTCGTAAAATACTATGTTCTATATACCACTGAATTACATAAGAATAAGAATATAACAGGAAACAAGAACCTGAACCATTGTAGATGCAAAATCCAAGTCTGCTTCCTCCTCAAGGATCTTGGAGAACTCCCGGTAAACTCTTTCAGAATCTAAAAGCACACAAAGTCGGCGAATAATTAAAGCGCCTCGCCTGAAGGGGCATACAAAAAAAGTTAGCACATAAATTCATCAAGAAAGGAAAAAAGAAATCAGAAAAGATATATTTTTGTAAAGGTACGATCTATATATCACCTTTCCAGGAGATCATGATCTGTACGGAACTTATGAACTAAGAAAACAAGAAGCTGGCGGAAGTTATATTGGTCTTTTGCTATGGCTGCATGCACCTCGAGTACCAGTAGCACTACCTACAATGGTACCATAAAATAGTTGGACATATATAATATAACTCTATCTGTACTGATAGCTAATGCTTCTCTCTAGCGTCTGCTTATCACTTTTTGAGAAACGGAAGAGCATAGTTGCCAATACCGACAAGCTACGTAGTGATAGCGCTGAAACAGCAGGCGCTATTTCATGTTTAGCGATATACTATAAGAAAATTTTATAGATATTTTTGTATGCATATTTTACCATATATATATATATATATATATATATTATATATACATAATACAAAAATCTCGCTATTTGTTGCTATCAACCATATAGCAACACATGAGCACTACGCTATCAGCTATTCGCTATAGCGGGCATTAGGATCGCTATTAAACAACTATGTGCGGGGGGGGGGGGGGGGGGGGGGGGTCGAGGTAACAAACACACAAGTAGTAAAGATTACCTGATCAGAGGGATCTGATAGTGGCTTCAAAAGCGTGTCAAATATATCATTAAGAAACGTCAGGACCTGTTAACCACATGAGATCACATCTTAATTTGTTTACTTATTCATTAAGAACTCAATCATATTTATCTTAAAGACCAGAGAGTACACATTAATATACTGCATTAAGAATTAGGTAGTGTATACTGTTCTATATAGTCATAATGGAATGTTACCTCTGGACGGTGTCTATTCAAAAGAGTTGAAATCCAGTGCAATGACTCGATTCGAGTAGCCTCGTGTTCACTAGATAACTGCCTGATAGATTGAAATAATAAGGCAATATTCAAGACAACATACCCAGCATAAACGTTCACAGGTCTTCTAAAATGAAGATATCAATAACCATACTGCAAGCCAAACACTGCACTCCTAAAGGTAACTTTACTACAATATTTTGCCTCAATACAAGACATATAAAGCTGTATGAACCACATAAGCAAGCTAGTATAACTTTTGTGTAAAAGCACACCTCCTTGCAACAGAGAGAATAGCTCCAACATCAAATCCTCAGCAGGATCAGTTTGGATTGCACGAAGCTCTTCGTTTGTTTCACGGGCTACCTGATGGTTATAACACGTTATATAAAAAATGTAGAATATCATATCAAATATTGGAAACTCGGTAAATTGTTAGGTTTCAACACAAAAAGGACTGAAAAATAATACAAACTTACTACTCGTATTTTCTCTTCTTTGTCAGCTATGCAAGGCAAGATAGCTCCCAATATATCGGCATAATAAGGTACAACCTGGTCTCCACCAAGTTTTACAAACTCATTTATCTGCACAAACAGTTTTATAATAAATGCCTCAACATACGACACTGTTAACTCTAAAAAAGTTCCATAAATAAGTCCAACTACAAGGAAAAATATGGATATTGCTAGCGATGCTGTCTTTATTCCTTACCCATGTTATTGCCGTCCATCGAGTAAATTCATCAGGGGAAGCTGCTCTCTGTACAAGTATTTCAGCCATGCGACCATAGTCTACAGACTTCAAGAGTAGGATGCTAGAGTCAGAAATTTACATACAAAGAATGAAAACTGCAAGTGTAAAATATTTAGAGATTAACATTGACATGGTTTCTTGGATCAGAAATTAGAAATTTCATCTAGTGCACACAGCACCACTAATTACTACCAGTGCCAACCATAAAGACGAACAATACCATACAATTGATAACAGATTTCCTAATTCCTACAGAATAAGTCTTACTGGAGAGTTTTTAATCTCTTGAAGGAACTCTGAAAGTGCTGAATCAGCTTGCTGCCGGATTTCAAGGCTGGAATCACTTAACATGTTAAATAAACCTGCGATATCATCATGTTAGTAAAGTTTATAAAGGTCTGAACAAATAAAAAGTCACGTGGCAGATAACATTATATTAACTTTAATTCAAAATTCTTTACCATCAAGAAAATCAGGAAGAAAGCCTAGCATATCTATGTCTGGAACACTGTCCAATACTGTGATCCATCCCACCAAAAATTGGCGAACGTAAGGATTCAAGACATTCATCCGCTCTCTCAACAATGGTATAAATTCCTCAATACTAATTAAAATAAGCAAGAAAACAAATTAATTTTACATACAACTTTAAAGTTGAATCAGCATAGGAACTCAAACAAAAAATCACCTGAATTGATCACTCTCTGTCACTATGTCCTGTATTCCAACAAGTAAAACAGCAATAATAGTTAGCAGTTTAGCACCACATAGGATATGGTCAAAAGCTACAGCATATGATGCGAACACTTGCCTTCACAAGTCTATCTAGAAGATGGGCAGCACTTTGTACATTGGGGTCTGAGTCAGCTGAAAGCTTACACAACGCATCAAATATCTTGTTAAAGTGGAAAATAAACTCTCCTCTCACTACCTGCAAAAGGCATGATATAATCTTAAAATGTCTTGCATCAAGAAAGCTTGATTGATGAAATTTGAACCCATCATCACCTTTGCAATGTTGTATAAAGCTTCACAAGCATAGTAGCGAACTCTGCTATCTTGATCAGAGAAAGAGTTTATCACTGGTGGTAGAATTTGCTGGTAGGTTGTATGAAAAGAAGAGAGAGAGAGAAGTAAGAAGAATTTGTTCAAATTAATTTGTACAGCTATGCATAGTTGGCATCAACTGGTTACTTTATGTGAGAAACAGCCATAAAATAAAGCATGAATTGTAGCATCAAGTTGCATAAAATATGTTTCTTGGATAAAAAATGAAGTTTATTGATATACAACTATATCCAAACTACAATTTTCTAACCGTCTAATGCTTACATATGATCTCTTATTTTTCTTTAGATTGTCTCCACTTGATGGATTAAACGAAAAAACAAGGGATACCAATATTAGGGGCTATTTTCAGTAGCAGCAACTGGGAGGCTAAACTATAGCATACATGTACTCTTGAAAACACACACAACCCACCACATGGCTCGAATTTAAAGAGATTGATGGAGCTCTGAAACAAGATGTGGTCTAATCACCAAACAAGACTTCATTTACATGTACTCCACAAAGCTAAAACAAGTGGCAAGGACATTATAAAGCCCATATAATAGAAATGGTGAACAGACGTTTCAAAGGCGCAAATCACTTATTTGTGTCATTGTGTGTTAAGAGAGATAATTACACAAACCAAACGGTCCAAACTCCAAACCCCTTACTTTGGTTCATGATATATGGTACCAAATCAATTCCAATATAGTAGTTCATTCAATCATGTGGCTGGAAGGTAATAAATGAGTAGTTCTTTAGTTGTGTTGTTAGTTGTAGTAAATATTAATAAGAAAGGCTTACATATTTACATGTATGGAAAGTAATGATAAAATAAAGATAAAAATAGACCAATTATTTTGTCAACACAGTAACTTTCTTGGCCAATAATGGCGTCCCATGAGTCCATGACCCATCACAATAAAACAATTTTTCTGACTGGTCATTTTCTAAAGATCCAATTATCTGAAATGGCTGATCCCTTAAAATAAAGAAAACCTGATCTAAAGAATGCTGTCTATAATTTATTGTTTTATATGCATAGTAAGGCAACTAGTAATAAACATGCTATCAAGGAAAAAGAACTACAATCACAGCCCTCTACGCCTCAAGCAAGTTAATGAAAATAAGGAACTTAATGCCTAGTATAAGTATATCACTACTATCTTATGCTTTCTTCAAGACATTGACTAGTCTGTCTTGCCTTAGCTATCATGCACAAAAATGGCAAAGAGATCAACATATTATATATTTCTACCTTTAATAACTGAAAAATATTGCCTATTTAAATGTAAAAGAAGTGCCGCAATAGTTCAGACCAGTAACCTACTTTCAAGTGGCTTATCATCTACCAAACAGATAAACATCACTCTTTTCATCTCAAAAGTCCAAACCAAATTCTTGCATATCCATGAGTAAGAAAGTTTTAGGAATCAACCACTAGACCCCAATTTCAAAGTAGATTATCTTTCATCATATTAATAATTTTTTAGTTACACATGAATGAGACAATAGACATTCAAGAACAACAACAAAGGCATAAACCTTTCAAACCAAACTAAATTGCAAGAGTTAACTCGCTTAGAGCTCCAAGTGAAGTATGATGATTCAACTCCAGATAGTCATACAAAACATGGACATGAACCATATTTGAGCTTTTGGTTGAACTAAATACCCTTTGAATTATTTGGAGAATCCTGGTTATGAGTTTGACATTAATGTATAATCACATCCAAATAAACTTTATGCATTAATAATCATATATACAACTGATTGTCAAGGTAGACTTTGAAAAGCACAGTTACTTAATGACTAACGAGTTGATGTTACACATGTCTTGGCACTATAAGGGGTTCACTCTTAACCTATAAAATTTCAATTAAGCTTTCACAACTTAGATTGAAGACTTTTACACAACTTAGATAGAAGACTTCTTGTTGTTTTTCTTATTTTGTATTATATGGTAAAATTAAGCTTTAACAGATAAACATATATAGATAGTGACTAATCACCACTCTAAGTTAATCATATTTTTAATTGTAGCAAATTGTAGACCTGCTAAACACAGAGCAAATATACAGAAACCATCACTGGTACCGTGAAAGTCATAAATTTCATTCTTTGAAGGGTATACTTGATCAATCGATGAGAGAGAGAGACCATTAGCTCACATTTTTCTATACCCATTGTCATAATCGGCAACTCAGCAAGTCCAATGATGTGACAGCGTGATACATTGGTTAATGCTTGGGGTGTCTTAAACTTAAGTACTTATCACTATTCACTACGCGTCTACGCTAAGCTCTATGTTTCACCTATATTATTCTATTCGTCAGAAACCTTAGCAGAAAACATATGGAGTCCCGACATACCAACAGAGACAGTCCATCTTCCCTAAAATGCACACAAGGCTATTCTGGTGAAACAATATAATCAATTAAATCCTCATGGATCACAAAAATAGCTCTTCACGCAAATCAACAACCATCACTTCAAACTAACATCTCTATCATCGCACAAATCACAAGTCAAGCATATCACTGGACAGTACGTAGCCAATCTAATTTACAAGATAATATAATGCCAGAAACATGACAATAAGCAATAACTACTATAGCATATATTCCACACCAACTGCACAATCTAACCACTCTATCTTATAAGCTCATACATCATACCAACAAACAATGCAAAAGAATAAACACAAACCTCCAAATGCTGTGCAGCTTCAGAACTCAAACCAACCGTAGCCGCAGCCAATCCAATCAACCCTCCCTACAACAACCAACACCAAAAATCACAACCAATCCAAACTATGAAATTATCCCAATCACTCACTACACCTTTCGATGATTCAACTGCGGCGAGTAAGCGAACTCATTAGCCAACAAATTAATCACAGCAGTAATCTTATCATGATCACCAGCAGCTGTCAACTGCTTCACAATTCCTTCAACCTAAAACAAACAACACATCAGTAATCTTATAATCGTATAATCTTATCTAAACTAAACAATAAAACATTCTAAATTCAACTAAACCAATCGTAAACCATAATAACCTCAAGCGCAGCATTCTTCCTCTTCTCGTATAGCTTATCAGACAGGTTCCGTAGTACGGCCGATGGAATTGCAGATAAAGCATCGGCCATATCACACAATAATTAATTAATTAATTAATTAATCACAACAATAAAACGAAATCCTTATTTATTTAGTCGGAATAATAATAATAATAATGAGTGGATTTATGTAATTGGATGAATTAGGTGTGAAATGGAGGATTAAGAGTGTTTGATCGGAAAAAGAGGCCGGAGATCTGCCGGAGGTGGTGGTTTGTAATGAATATATAGCAAGTAACGCGTGATAAGTTGGGAGTTGATCACACCAGTTTGACAGCTTTTTAGTCAAAGGGCAATTATGTAATTTTTGAAAGATTATGTAGAGTAGCTTAGATTTTCGGGTCGGGTTGGACCAGATTGAAAGGAGATAAAAGATCGAGGAAGGACCCTACTATAGCAATTTCCGGGTTAGTCTTAGTTTGATTCGGGTCGGTTTTTCAGGGTTAATACGAGAGTCTTACATTTTTCTTTCATGATGTTAACATGTAAAATCTGTCACTATCACACTCTTACTTCCCTTCACTAAGCATATTGACGACGATGTGTCGATGTCCTCATCATCAATTTATTATGTCTCTTATGTCGCCAATCTAACTCCCCCACCCCTACACACTCTCTACTCTGTTTTTATTAAACGGTCTCAAAAGTTTCTCAATTTAAATAGGTGATGGAAGAGTTTACAAATCAAATGGGAAGTTTAGAACTCAATTACAATTCAAAAAAATATTGGATATAAGTTGAAATTAAAATTAAAATACGGTTTTAAAACTCAATAAATTCACACATGCATAGGCGAGCTTATACATCATATACAAATGCTTCGATCCAATATCACGTTCTTATTATTTCACTCCATTTTAAGGTTTACCCAATGTTATAAAAATTGAAATGGACGGTTGGTTAGAATGGGAGCCAAACGTCACGAATGCTTGGTCCGAAAACACTTTTGATTGTTTGATATTTTCTTGCAACTTCTTATATTTGGTTGTTTGAAAGTCTTAACACTTCTTCTGTTTTGTTTGTTCGACAGTCAATAAATCTTTTGCTCAATGTTTTAACGCTTCGTTTGTTTTTTTTTTGCTTTTGTCAGGTGGTTTTGTGAAGATTCGAAGAAAGAACATTGAAAAAAGATGCAAGGTAAAAAGGTTGGTAGTGCCTGATTGATTAATATATCTTTATTTTTCAAACGTAGTGTGCACATCACCATTGACATGTATCCTCATATGCACCAAATGGCACATGGGATCCATGCATAAGCGCCAGTGGATAGATGTTTCTCTTCCCATGAGGTTAATGTTTCAAGTCTCATGGTGGATAAACGTGTCTCTCCCGTGAGATTGAGGGTTTAAGTCTTTGGGTTGTTAACATTAACATGTTTTTGTTCAAGTTATTCAAGTCTCTTGAGTACTTGCTGAATTGGGTGTAAAGACAGGACGTGGCGTTGGTTATGTTCAGAGTTGTGATACTCCATGCAGGGGTCGAGGGCATGCTAAACTAGCTTGTTTAGGCAACATGCGATGGATTGTTGTATTGGTCTGATGGAGGACCTGCAACGATGGCAGATTGACATGGAGATCCAACGCATGAGGCTTGCAAATATCAAGCCTCGCCCGCTACCACAGTTGCGACAGTATCCAATTTTACCTGTGTGCCTTTTAGGTTTTATTTAGAGATACATTTTGATCTCTTTATGTACAAACTCATCTATTTTACTATATTACGTTCAATTCGATTGTTTACATATTTGTTGTTCGGTCTTTTACATATCCGTACACGTTGTTTGGTTGCTTACTTTTTTATTTATTATGTAGTGTATGGTTGTTTCACAAAGAAATTACCCTTTCACAAACAAATAATCAAACAGTTTTTTAGTTCCATTTTAAAAAGTTACAACAAATGATTTTAAATAGTTACGTTTTATCACAATAGTTATTCTCATTCTTTCCAATTATTTATGATATCTTTTAAATTTCTTTTATTGTTATTATTTTTAACAATATATGGTTTCAAAGAATGACATGCATATCACCATATCTATTCTCATTCTTTTCAGTTAATTATGGTAATCTTTTAAAAATCTACATACTGTTACATTGTAGGCCAACAATGCAAGTACTACAACTATAACGAGAAATATGTGACCAAATATGAATGAAATACTGCTATCTGAGATACAGCAACAATTGCATAAAACCTTGATCAAGAACCAGGTTTACACACAGCTTCTCTGCCTATAAGCGCTTTGCGATTTTAATAAACACAACCACAAAGAACAAGCGTTTGTCTGGCTCCAGCATCGTTCTGGAAATCGGGAAAAATAAAGAAGAATCCAATACCTTCAGAAGTTGAAGACAAAGATAAACCGCTACGATGTACAACAATTTACACCCTACACTGCCAAAGAATCACATTTTCATAGATGTAGCTGTCCTGGACCTTTTCGGGATGATCTTGAAGGAGGCCTCATAATCTCCGCCACAGGTGCACTTCCCCTTACCTCTTCTGGTTTTTGAACTTCCTGCACAAATGCAACTAAGATTTATACAAGTTTCATTTATAAATTTTAACGAAAAATAGAAAGATCACCCACCTTTGAGGATATGGGAATGTTGTGTGACTGTGGTTGTGATTTTGAATGCAGCCGATGCTGATGTTGTGTCTGGTGAAACCGTTGCAGCCAAGAATCAAAGTTTATTCCATTATGCGCGCTACTGATATCATCATGGTTCATGTCACCATCTTCTGAAAAATGTAGCACTGTGGACGGGTGTGTTACTTGCTCGTTGTTGAAGGAATATGAAGGTACCGTCTTCAAACGAGTCCTTAAAATCTTAAACGCAGCACTTTGCTGGATATATAAACATCAATATACATCTTCAGATGATACAGATTTACAAGTCCTTTTCTTATACTGATTTAACCAAGGAAAGAGAGTAAAACTTACTAACTATACTTACCTGAGGAAGCAACATAAGAAGACCATATAGAGCTTTCAACAACCATACATACCTTTCGGGTTCAAGAAGCTGCAAGTAAAATATATACACACACATTAAAAAAGGATAATAAACTTTCAAAAATGACGGAAAAATAAAAAATAATAGCAACCAAAGCACCTGCAGTCTAAGGTGGGCGAAAGTGGGAGTCTCCAAAAGGTGTATTAATTTGTCCAATTGGATTAAAAATCTCACATTAATATCTTCCTCGGTTAAAGATTGAATGACAGAACTTGCATGTTGGTAAGCCTATAGCACACCATAAAGAAAGCAAAAAGAGGATTAAAAATCTCACATTAGACGCTTCTCTTTCTCCATAGTCCATACAATGCTAGCTCTCATATCATGATGCGAGTTATAAGGGAAGGATATAAAATCATAAATTTGAAAATAAGTACATTTGATATTATAATATTTTGTTGGATCAATATGGTATTATACCAAGTTTTAAGGAGGGATGTATGAAACTATACATAATACTCATATAGGAATAGCACAACAAAATTTCTAGGACTTGCCTGTGCTAATAGGCAGAGACTTATTATGGCCATCGATGAATGGCTCCATGAGGGATATAGTGAAAGAAAGAAGTCTTTTCCAGCAACATCAACTAGAGATCTCTTTAAAAGGTTCCGTAGGTCAGACAGCTCTGAAGACGTAAGCAGAATCAAATTTAACGCCTGAAATATGAATAATTGTTCTGAGATCAAATTTCAGCTCTTCAAATTTTTTTCTTTATAATTATTCGTATACTATGTTCTATATAAGAATAAGAATATAACAGAAAACAAGAACCTGAACCATTGTAGATGCAAAATCCAAGTCTGCTTCCTCCTCGAGGATCTTGGAGAACTCCCGGTAAACCCTTTCAGAATCTAAAAGCACACAAAGTCGGCGAATAATTAAAGCGCCTCGCCTGAAGGGGCATACAAACAAAGTTAGCACATAAATTCATCAAGAAAATAAAAAAGAAATCAGAAAAGATATATTTTAGTAAAGATACGATCATATATCACCTTTCCAGGAGATCATGATCTGTACGAAACTTATGAACTAAGAAAACAACAAGCTGGCGGAAGTTATATTGGTCTTTTGCTATGGCTGCATGCACCTCAAGTACCAGTAGCACTACCTACAATGGTACCACAACATAGTTAGACGTATATAATATAACTCTATCCGTACTGACAGCTAATTCTTTCTCTAGCGTCTGCTCATCACTTTTTGAGAAACGATGAGTATAGTTGACAATACCGACAAGCTACGTAGCGACAGCGCTGAAATAGTGGGCGTTGTCTCATGTTTAGCGATACACTATAAGAAAATTTTAGAGATATTTTGTATGCATATTTTACCAAAAAATAAAAAATATATATGAAAAAAAATACAAAAGTCTCTCTATTTGTCGCTATCAACCATTATAACGACACATGAGCACTACGCTATTCGGGCGCTATGATCGCTATTAACAACTATGCGGTAAAAGTGCTTATGGGTATAATATTGATTGATGAATAATTACAATAGATCGGTCCCTTTATATAGACCAGAAAGAACCCTAAACCCTAGCACTGTCTGGACTGATTGGGCTGGGGGGGCCGGAATAGGCTGCGGAGGGCTGGTAGGTTGTGGGGCGGCGGATGAGGTGGGATAAGAAGAGTCGGCCGTGGGTGTTTTGGGGCTGGGGCGGCAGCGGTAGGTAAATGGGAAAGGAGAGGTGGAAACCGGGCGTAGAGGTGGGGTCGGTGTGGGAGTGGTGGTGGGCACGTGTTGAGGGAAGGTAAAGCCGGGTGGTGGTTCATCCTCCAAAAATTTGTAGGAGGAGGAAGGGGTCGGGATAGTGTATGGGAAGGAATTTTCATCAAAGGTTACATGACGGGAAATGGTAACTTTACTGGTGGTTGGGTCGAAGCAGCGGTACCCCCGAAAGTCTGGCGGGTATCCAAGGAAGATACACCGTACGGACCGAGGGTGTAATTTATGGGGGTAGAGTGGCAGAGTTGTTCGGATAGCAAGCACAACCGAACACCCGCAAGTGGTCATAGGTGGGGTGTTTGAGGTAAAGGGCATAAGTGGGGGTAAAGTAGTTGAGTCTTTTAGTAGGTAGGATATTGTGGAGGTAAGCGGCGGCATGTAGGGCTTCGACCCAAAAAGATGGTGGGAGGTGGGCATGGATGAGAAAAGAGCGAGTGATGTCGTTTAAACGGCGAATCATTCGTTCTGCACGCCCATTTTGAGAGGAGGTTTGTGGGCAAGAAAAGCGAAATAAAAGGCCGTGTTGAATGGCGAATGATTTGAAAGCATTATTGTCAAATTCGCCACCCAAGTCACATTGGAATGTTTTAATGTGACGGTTGAACTGGGTGAGGATAAGTCTGTGAAATTTGACAAAAGTGGGAAAGGTTTCGGACTTATATTTTTAATGGATATACCCATATAAAAATGTGAAAAGTTGTCAATAAGCACCATATAGTATTCATATCCTGATTTACTAGGGACAGGGGATGTCCAAAGGTCACAATGGATAATATCAAAAGGCGAAAAAGTAAAGGAATTAGAAGCATAAAAAGGAAGTCTTTTACTATTAGAAAGTTAACACGAATTACAAAAACTGGACGACTTGTCCTTATTACAATGCAAATTAAAAGTACGACTAAGGACTTCTAGAACTTGAGCGCCGGGGTGGCCGAAACGCTCGTGCCATGGTAAAGTGGAAGTGGTGATAAAGCTTGCTTGAGGTGGTAGTTCTGGTGGTGTGAGTGGATAGAGATCCCCGGTGCTATTGTGGCGAGAAAGAATGCGTCCAGTTGGAAGGTCCTTCAAAGAAAAACCAAAGGGGTCAAATTCTACGGAAACATTGTTATCGCGGGTGAACCGCCTAACAGAAAGAAGCTTTTTAATAATTTGGGGACAATAAAGAATGTTGGACAGGACATAGGTACGGTTGGGTAAGGAAAGGTAGCCTGTTCCAGACCCATGAATTGGTAAAGTCGCGCCATTACCGACTAAAATTTTACTAGTAACAGGAAAAGGATGAGAGATTTGAATCATACCTTGCTCATCAGTGTTACGAGATGAGGCGCCGGGTGTCCATAATAGTGTTCGGATCAGGATAGTTGAGATTCATGCTGGACATGGCTGCACTGAGGTCCGATGGGCTCAACGCATCGAATTGTGAAGGCTGCTGTGGACCGGCGCTGTAAGAGGACTGCTGTGGACCAGGGGCCGGCTGCTGTGGACTGTAAATGGGCTGTTGTGGGCCGTAGGCAAACTGGTAAGCTGGTGGATAAGGGGCGAGGGTGTGTTAGAGTAGGTATTGGGCTGCTGTGGGCCTGGGTATGGGGACGGGCAAGGTGGTGTGTTCCACCAAGCCCATTGGGGGTATGTAGGTGTAGAATGGTTAGATGGATAAGGGTAGGATTGTTTTGATAATAGGGTTGACCCCGACCAGAGCCACAGCCACCATGGCCGCGACTGCGTCCCCGTCCACGGGTGCGGTTATAGTATTGTGGTGGTTGAGGTTGGTTGGGTGGGTAGGGTGAGTGGTTGTAGGTTTGTGTTTGTGATGGTGGTCCGGTGTTTTGGGACATGAGGACCGAGGAGGTGGTTTTCTTTCTTGCGTCTAAGCGTATGACTTCATCTTGTAACATGCTTCTTGCGAGGGTCCCAATCGGCATCATTAGCATTGATAAGAGCAGCCGTTGTATCGTACTCAGCAGGTAACCCCCGTACGAGTTATAGCACTAGCCGGTCTTCAGAAATCGGGTGGTCCACATCTTCCAATTGATTAGCAAGATCCTTTAGACGTTCACAATAATCGTCTAAGGATGAGCAGCTAGATAACGTTAGGTTTCAAAACTGAGTTTCCAGTGCGCCAGCGCGAGCTTTCTTGTTGCTGAGATAGATCTTCTCAAGCTTCAACTAGGCATGACGGCCGTGTGGGTGGAGTCCATGACACGGGGTAGCATATTATCCGACACTATATTCACGATCCACTGCAGGACAAGAGCATCAATCTCTTTCCAGGAGGCATATTCAGCAGTGGATTCATCAGGAGGAGGAGTGCCATCAATATGGTTAAGAACTTGGTAAGCAGTGGCGTGTAGACGAAAGAGTTTCGTCCAGGAGGTATACGTAACCTTTTTGCCATCTAATATTCGGATTTTGGAGTGAATATTAGTGACAGAATAGGCTGGGTGCAGTTGGGATTTGGGTGTTTTATCGGATGATTCTGGCTGCTCCTCCTTGCCGGTAGTCATCAGGAAAGAAAGGATCAGGGCAGCCGAAGCTGCTGCGCGAAAATAAAAGGAAGAAAAAAAGGAAACAGGCAGCCGAACCTGCTGTGAGCAGAAAAGATAAGGGTTTAGGGTTAAAAGAGCCTAAGCTCTGATACCATAAAAGTGCTTATGGTATAATATTGATTGATGAATAATTACAATAGATCGGTCCCTTTATATAGACCAGAAGGAACCCTAAACCCTAGCACTTAATATGGAAGAGATAACTACAAATCATAAGAAACAATATCTCCTAAATACATGGTAACAAATATATCTGCTATAATTATCGCTAAGATGCGGGGGGAGGGGGTTACAAACACACAAGTAGTCAAGTAGATGTGAATTGGAAATAGCCAGAGAAAGATTACCTGATCAGAGGGATCTGATAGTGGCTTCAAAAGTGTGTCAAATATATCATTAAGAAAAGTCAGGACCTGTTAACCACATGAGATCACATCTTAATTTGTTTACTTATTCATTAAGAACTCAATCATATTTATCTTAATTAGTGTATACTGTTCTATATAGTCATAATGGAATGTTACCTCTGGACGGTGTCTATTCAAAAGAGTTGAAATCCAGTGCAATGACTCGATTCGAGTAGCCTCGTGTTCACTAGATAACTGCCTGATAGATTGAAATAATAAGGCAATATTCAAGACAACATGCCTAGCATAAACGTTCTATCATAGGTCTTCTAGAATGAAGATTCAATAACCATACTGCAAGCTGTATGAACCACATATGCAAACTAGTGTAACTTTTGTGTAAAAGCACACCTCCTTGCAACAGAGAGAATAGCTCCAACATCAAACCCCTCAGCAGGATCAGTTTGGATTGCACGAAGCTCTTCGTTTGTTTCACGAGCTACCTGATGGTCATAACACGTTATATAAAAAACGTAGAATATCATATCAAATATTGGAAAAGCAGTAAATTGTTAGGTTTCAACACAAAAAAGACCTGAACCCTGGACAGAAAAATAATACAAACTTACTACTCGTATTTTCTCTTCCTTGTCAGCTATGCAAGGCAAGATAGCTCCCAATATATCGGCATAATAAGGTACAAGCTGGTCTCCACCAAGTTTTACAAACTCATTTATCTGCACAAACAGTTTTCTAATAAATGCCTCAACAAACATACGGCACTGTTAACTATAAAAAAGTCCCATAAATAAGTCCAACTACAAGGAAAAATATGGATATTACTAGCGACGCTGTCTTTGATCCTTACCCATGTTATTGCCGTCCAAACGAGTAAACTCATCAGGGGAAGCTGCTCTCTGTACAAGTATTTCAGCCATGCGACCATAGTCTACAGACTTCAAGAGCAGGATGCTAGAGTCAGAAATTTACATACAAAGAATGAAAACTGCAAGTGTAAAATATATTAAAGATTAACATTGATATGGTTTCTTGGATCAGAAATTTCATCAAAGTGCGCACAGCACCACTAACTACTACCAGTGCCAACCATAAAGACGAACAATACCATACAATTGATAACACATGTCCTAATATCTACAGAATAAGTCTTACCGGAGAGTTTTTAATCTCTTGAAGGAACTCTGAAAGTGCTGAATCAGCTTGCTGCCGGATTTCAAGGCTGGAATCACTTAACATGTTAAATAAACCTGCGATATCATCATGTTAGTAAAACATATAAAGGTCTGAACAAATAAAAAGTCACGTGGCAGATAACATTCTATTAACTTTAATTCAAAATCCTTTACCATCAAGAAAATCAGGAAGAAATCCCAGCATATCTATGTCTGGAACACTGTCCAATACTGTGATCCATCCCACCAAAAATTGGCGAACGTAAGGATTCAAGACATTCATCCGCTCTCTCAACAATGGTATAAATTCCTCAATACTAATTAAAATAAGCAAGAAAACAAATTAACTTTACATACAAACTTTAAAGTAGAATCAGCATATGAACTCAAACAAAAAATCACCTGAATTGATCACTCTCTGTCACTATGTCCTGTATTCCAACAAGTAAAACAGCAATAATAGTTAGCAGTTTAGCACCACATAGGCCCATAGGACATGGTCAAAAGCTACAGCATATGATGAGAACACTTGCCTTCACAAGTCTATCTAAAAGATGGGCAGCACTTTGTACATTGGGGTCTGAGTCAGCTGAAAGCTTACACAACGCATCAAATATCTTGTTAAAGTGGAAAATAAACTCTCCTCTCACTACCTGCAAAAGGCATGATATAATCTTAAAATGTCTTGCATCAAGAAGCTTGATTGATGAAATTTAAATCCATCCTCACCTTTGCAATGTTGTATAAAGCTTCACAAGCATAGTAGCGAACTCTGCTATCTTGATCAGAGAAAGAGTTTATCACTGGTGGTAGAATTTGCTGGTAGGTTGTATGAAAAGAAGAGAGAGAAGGAAGAAGAATTTGTTCAAATTAATTTGTACAGTTATGCATAGTTCGCATCAACTGGTTACTTTATGTGATAAACAGCCATAAAATAAAGCATGAATTGTAGCATCAAGTTGCATAAAATATGTTTCTTGGATAAAAAAATGTAGTTTATTGATATACAACTATATCCAAACTACGATTTTCTAACCGTCTAATGCTTAAATATGATCTCTTATTTTTCTTTAGATGTCTCCACTTGATGGGTAAAACGGAAACAAGGGATACCAATATTAAGGGCTATTTTCAGTAGCAGAAACTGGGAGGCTAAACTATAGCATACATGTACTCTTGAACACACACGCAACCCACCACATTGCTTGAATTTAAAGAGATTGATGGAGCTCTGAAACAAGATGTGGTCTAATCACCAAACAAGACTTCACTTACATGTACTCCACATAGCTAAACAAGTGGCAAGGACATTATAAAGCCCATATAATAGAAATGGTGAACAGACGTTTCAAAGACTAAAATCACGTATTTGTGTCATTGTTTGTTAAGAGATATAATTAAACAAACCATTACCCTTACTTTGGTGCATAATATGTGGTATGCCAAATCAATTCCATTATAGTAGTTCATTCAATCATGTGGCTGGAAGGTAATAAATGAGTAGTTCTGTAGTTGTAGTAAATATTAATAAGATAGGCTTACATATTTACATGCATGAAAAAGTAATGATAAAATAAAGATAAAAATAGACCCACTATTTTGTCAAACACAGTAACTTTCTTGGCCAATAATGGCGTCCGATGACCCATCACAATAAAACAATTTTTCTGACTGGTCATTTTCTAAGGATCCAATTATCTGAAATGGACTGATCCCTTAAAATAAAGAAAACCCGATCTAAAGAACGCTGTCTGTAATTTATTGTTTTATATGCGTAGTAAGGCAACAAGTAATAAACATGTTATCAAGGAAAAATAACTACAACCACAGCCCCTGTGCCTCAAGCAAGTTTATGAATCTGTAATAAGATACCATATAAGGAAACTTAATGCCTAGTATAAGTATATCGCTACTATCTTATGCTTTCTTCAAGACATTGACTAGTCTGTCTTGCCTTAACTATCATGCACAAAAATGGCAAAGAGATCAACATATTATATATTTCTGCCCTAAAATTATATATCAATATGGTGATATAAAACTCAATGTAATAGGACTAAAAAATTTATTTTCAAAAGAATTCGAGACACCTTTAATAACGGAAAAATATTGCATATTTAAATGTAAAAGAAGTGCCGCAATAGTTCGGACCAGTAACCTACTTTCAGGTGGCTTATCATCTACCAAACATATAAACATCACTCTTTTCATCTCGAAAGTCCAAACCAAATTCGTGCAAATCCATGAGTAAGAAAGTTTTAGGAATCAATCACTAGACCCCAATTTCAAAGTAGGTTATCTTTCATCATATTAATAAATTTTTTCTTTACACATGAATGAGACAATAGACATTCAAGAACAACAAAGGCTTAAACCTTTCAAACCAAACGAAAATGCAAGAGTTAACTCGCTTAAAGCTCCAAGTGAAGTATGATGATTCAACTCCAGATAGTCATACATAACATGGACATGAACCATATCTGAGCTTTTGGTTGAATTAAATACCCTTACAATTATTTGGAGAATCCTGGTTATGAGCTTGACATCCAAATAAACTTTATATGCATTAATAATCATATACAAATGATTGTCAATGTAAACTTTGAAAAGCACAGTTACTTAATGAGTTGATGTTACACATGTCTTGGCACTATAAGGGGTTCACTACTTCACTCTTAACCAATGTTGCAAAAAATCGGCCTAGGCGGTGAACAAAATCAGAATTAGGCCCTAGTCGGAGATCTAGGCGTTTTGGCCATTAGGCGGGCCTAGGCGGTGATTTTTTTTTTAATTTTTTTATTAAATTTCTAAGTATTTTTTAGTGTTATGTGTATATATCTACGTATTTCCAAGTATTATGTGTATATATCTAAGTATTTCCAAGTATTATCTGTATATATCTCAACATATTTAAAAAAAAACACCTAAATTTGTGTGTGTGTGTATATATATAATACGTATAAAAATACCAAAACGCCTAATTCCGCCTAATTTCGCCTAGTCGCTAGGCTGGACCTCACCGCCCGCCTATCGCCTAGCGACTTCTGCAACATTGCTCTTAACCTGTATAATTTCAATTGAGCTTTCACAACTTAGATTGAAGACTTTTACACAACTTAGAAGACTTGTTGTTTTTCTTATTTTGTATTACATGGTAAAATTAAGCTTTAACAGATAAAATATATAGATAGTGCCGAGGAATAAAGAAGTTGACTAACCACCACTCTAAGTTAAATCATATTTTTAATTTGTGGCAAATTGTAGAGCTGCTAAACACAGAGCACAGAGCATGTATACAGAAAGCATCACTGGTACCAAGAAAGTCACAAATTTCGTTCTTTGAAGGGTATACTTGATCAATCGATGAGAGAGAGAGAGAGACCAGATTTGACAGTGTGATAAATTGGTTAATGCGGGTATTCTTAAACTTAAGTACTTATCACTATTCACTACGTGTCTATGCTAAGCTCTATGTTTCGCCTATATTATTCTATACTTCAGAAACCTTAGCAGAAAACATATGGAGTCCCGACATACAAACAGAGACAGTCAATCTTCCCTAAAATGCACACAAGGCTATTCTGGTGAAACAAATTAATCATTTAAATCCTCATGGATCACAAAAATAGCTCTTCATGCAAATCAACCATCACTTCAAACTAACATCTCTATCATCGCACAAATCACAAGTCAAGCATATCACTGGACAGTACGTAGCCAATCTAATTTACAGGATAATATAATGCCAGAAACATGACAATAAGCAATAACTACTATAACATATATTCACACCAACCGCACAATCTAAGTATCTAACTACTCTATCCTATAAGCTCATACAACATACAAACAAACAATGCAAAAGAATCAACACAAACCTCTAAATGTTGTGCAGCTTCAGAACTCAAACCAACCGTAGCCGCAGCCAATCCAATCAACCCTCCCTACAACAACCAACACCAAAAATCACAACCAATCCAACTATGAAATTATCCCAATCACTCACTACACCTTTCGATGATTCGACTGCGGCGAGTAAGCAAACTCATTAGCCAATAAATTAATCACAGCAGTAATCTTATCATGATCACCAGCAGCTGTCAACTGCTTCACAATTCCTTCAACCTAAAACAATCAACACATCAGTAATCTTATAATCGTATCTAAACTAAACAATAAAACATTATGAATTCAACTAAACCAATCGTAAACCAACAATAACCTCAAGCGCAGCATTTTTTCGCTTCTCGTATAGCTTATCAGACAGGTTCCGTAGTACGGCCGATGGAATTGCAGATAAAGCATCGGCCATATCACACAATAATTAATTAATTGATTAATCACAACAATAAAACGAAATCCTTATTTATTTAGTCGGAATAATAATAATAATAATAATAATAATAATAATAATGAGTGGATTTATGTAATTGGATGAATTAGGTGTGAAATGGAGGATTAAGAGTGTTTGATCGGAAAAGAGGCCGGAGATCTGCCGGAGGTGGTGGTTTGTAATGAATATATAGCAAGTAACGCGTGATAAGTTGGGAGTTGATCACACCAGTTTGACAGCTTTTTAGTCAAAGGGCAATTATGTAAAAAAATTTTATTTTTTTAAAGAGAGTTACACACATTGTCATTTATTTATTACTGAAATTGCATCTTGTGTTCTTTATGGAAATTTTTCACTCCTTATATCCTTTATTTTATCAATTTGTTACACTCTTTGTCGTTTAACCTAACTTAGTTAAAAAACTTGGTTAACTTTATTTTCTAAGTTTACACATTTAGCCCCTATAGTTTTGATCGAGCCCTAACCCTTGATTGACACGAATTCGACCACGACAATTAACAAAATCATAGGGTTATTATAGAACATCAAATTCCGATCAAAACCATGTATAATAATTGTACTGACCTGACTGTTTTCGTGGCTAAATCGAACGATTAAAATTGCGACTGGTTGATCTTGTTCTTCAAATTGCGAACGATTTGGTGAATGTTTATGGTATATTTTTGCACAGAAATGGTTGACTATGGGATAAGATGTTTAGCATGTTCCATAAACGTTTAAAAATGTATTTTGAGAAAATAAAGGTCTTCAAACGTTTAAAAACCACTTGCAAACCGAGCCACTATACCATAAATTGAAACCTATTATTACATCTTACGCCTTAGTCGACTGTTTCTGTGCAAAAATATACTATAAACACCCACCAAATCGTTCGCAATTTGAAGAACAAGATCAACCAGTCGCAATTTAATCGTTCAATTTAGCCTAAAAATGATCAGGTCAATACGATTATTGTACATGGTTTTGATCGGAATTTGATGTTCTATAATAGCCCTATGATTTCGTTAATTGTCGTGGTCGAATTCGTGGTCAATCAAGGGCTAGGGTTCAATCAAAAACTATAGGGGCTAAAAGTGTAAACTTAAAAAATAAAGTTAACCAAGTTTTTTAACTAAGTTAGGCTAAAGGACAAAGGGTGTAACAAATTGATAAAAAATAAGGATATAAGGAGTGAAAAATTTCCATAAAGGACAGATGATGCAATTTCAGTAATAACTAAAGGACAATTTGTGTATTTATCTCTCTCTCTCTCTCTCTCTCTCTATATATATATATATATATATATATATATATATATATATATATATAGATAAATAAGGGTTCCCATACAAAAACCTTATATTGTGAGAAGGGTGAGAAGGAATCTCATAGTGACACATGGCACCAAGGTGAAGGATAAATAAGTAAATTTACACAAATAATTATCTTATTAAATTTAAATCTTTATTTAATTTAGGAGTAATTATAGGGATATTAAATTTAAAATTTGTTCAATTTTTTTTTTCTAAAACACGAATCTGATTTTTTTTAATTATGGAATGATTGTTATCAACATGCACCAACACTCTTTTGTCTGTAGTGCTTTATCATCAACCATTAGGCTCTGAACTATTCAGCTCTGGATGGTTTAGCATCTTAATGAGGCTTGAACTATTCAGCTCTGGATGGTTTAGCATTTAGTTGTTTCAACCCAAAAAAGATTTTGAATGAAATGGTTAACAGCTGAATTATTCAGACTTGGTGCAACATGTCCGTGTAATTCCAACCCGTTTAATTCTACCTGTTCCTTACTAATTAACAAAAATATACTAGTGGAATTGAAAAATATTGTATCGGATGTAAACGGGTCGGGCCACCAATATTTAATTTACCTGTAACAAACATGATTCTCGGCATGTAATGTGAGGACTTGTTGTCTCTACAACTCTTGACCCTCAACCTGTGTTGGTCCAGGTGCCTCTTCGCCTTCTCCCGTGATTTTGGCTGATCCAGTGACACTCTATCCTTTGAAGTTTTCACGGGCCAGCAATGGTGCTCTTCCTCTTCAACCACTTCTTCCTCAACTTCCTTTGGTGACTCTTTTATTTCCACATTTGGGTACCCTTCCAATAATGCCTCTAAGATGTCGAGGTCACCCAATGGGTCAAAGTCTCTGTTTACTTCTAGAGTTGGCAAATCAACCAACTCGTCACCAAACTCTGCCTCCCATGATGGTTCATTACTTACCTCACCTTCAACCATCACTACTTCCTCATCTGTTTCCTCATCATCACTCCAACATGAAGTGGAGGTCTGACAAGACTGATTATCCTGCTGAACCGAAGGTGGGACTAAGATGTCCATTATGGTCTCTGGCTCTAACTGTGATTCAGGGGGAGCTCTACAAACTGGGTGGGGGTAAACTGTTTCATCTCCACTGGAGGCGTCTTTGTTCCTGGGGGAAGTGGGATTAACGGGCCGGAGCCAACATGATGACCAACTAAGTTCCCATTTTTATCATATCAAGGAACCTTTAGAGCTATGGGATTCGGTCAATTTAGACGCTCGATTATGGCCTTACGTTCCATATCTCGCTCTTCCCTGTATGATCTAAGCCATTCATCAAATTCCTCTTTTGTGTTCAGCTCTGTCCAGTGATACTGCAGAAATATATGGCCTGGTATACGTATTCGCACGGTAACCTGGGGGATACCTCGATGCATTTGGGCATTTCACAGTAAAATGGGGTCCTTCACAGATCTCACACATGATTAAATACAAAAAAAATTAAATACAATTATATAATAAAAATAAAAGACAGACTCAAAACAAACAACAAGTAGCAAAGATATAGCAGATAAGTGTAATCGAAGCTAATAAACGCAATCACCTAAGAGCCCCCGGCAACGGCGCCAAAAACATGATGTGCTCAAAGTGGTTTAGTAAAAACTAACTAAATTAACCTAAAACTAGTTACTCTAAGTTTTAAATTTATAACCTAGGACTCTCTAACCTAAACCACACAACCGGCAAGTGTACCGGTCAGTGCAGTACAGCTAAAGTAAGTCCGAGTATCGAACCCACGAGACTCTACTAGAAAACGTAAACTAGACTCGATTTACTTATCTACAAACTGACTTGATAATGTTTTGTTGCTTAAAGGGGGGTTTTCTAAAAAACTAATTGCAAATAAATAAAAGAAACTAAAATAACTTAAAACACAAACAGGGAACTAGAATTTGGATCAAGTGATGGGAAGGCACTACCTAGGCTAGAATCCTACACATGAATGATAAGTTTCTAACGGCTATGGAACTGGTGTGGAACCGGGATCTTAAAATACTAAACATCAAGAATAAACTAGACACCCTCGACCCTTCTCAAGGGGAAACCCTAGAATATTGTTGTGCTGTTAAACCACCGGTTGAGAGGTTACCCTCACAGGCTTACCTACTCGAATCTTAAAGTACCCGCTAGACAGTCTACCTCACAACGCTAGAGTCACAATACACCCGAAAGTGCAAGGGGTAACTACAATATTTCTGATAAGACTTGGCCTACAAGGAATGCTAGGGAAACTAGGAAGATCTTCTCACAAGCCTCTAGAACTAGCCATTTAACACCTAGACAGACCAACAATCTCGCACCTTACAGCTATTGAGAATTGGTAGAACACTTAGAATTACCTAACTAACAATTACAACTCCTATGGATAACCTGCAGAAATTAACCATAACTAGCTGCTAACACCCAGTCCGCAACCTAACCCGCATTCATACATGAAAGACATTCACAAAAAACGCAAGTGCAGTTTATAAAAAATTAATTAAACAAAACTAAATATGCATATACATCAAACCAGAAAATAAAAAGTTCTTTACTTTAAAATTCACCCACAACCAAAAGTTCCAAAACCAAAAGAAAACAAATCAAACAAGTGTAATCATCTTTAACCTAGGTAGTAAAAAGGTCTACGTTATAAAAGTCATGATAAAATCAACAATAAAAGCAAGACAAATTCATGGTGTTCACAACGGGTAGCAAATAAATAAATAAATAAATAATTGAATTAGAAACAAGTTGTGCTCGCACCAATAGTTCAACCTTTGACCTCCACCTCTAATAATTCTTCTACGGCTGCTGCTTAATCGAAATTGTTATTCGCTGCCCTGTTCCTGCCGTCTAACTCCCCATATATCTTCTTGTACCAATCCTTAATGCACCAAAAAAAAAAAAAAATACCCTCATTCAAGTTTCCCTTGGGCTTTGGGCCGTGACCTTGGGTCACTTTCTTTTTTTAATTATACTAGGTGTATCAATACGGCGCGTTGCGCCTAAACAAAAAATGTTACATAAACGCTTGGCACTTGCGCAATCAAACTTTCATCAAAAGAGCCAACAATATGATGTTATTTCATGATACAATTTAAATGTTACATGTGATATTATATACCTTTCAAAGATATGGGAAAGCTGAGGAATGGTCACTAATGACAAAAGCTTTGTGTAAATTACCAGGATCGTGCCATATGATCATCAATGAATAAAGGTTTAGCTTTAGATTTTGTTATCATCCATAGATGTTTCTATTATCTGCATTTTTTTAAATTAACTTTCAATAATTGTATATAAACAGGTTCTTTATAATGTATAGGATCAGCTCATAAGCACAAGGATATTTAGAGAACTTACCGCAAAACATGAACAACTTCCTAGGCCTTTTCACACCTCTGAAGCTTCAGTCTTTTCAAATGTGACAATCTTCAAGATTTTGTGGTCCATGACATACTATTGCATTATGAAGAAAAAGTCAATAAATGTTACGATATTCATTTTTATCATATGTACAGGTGAATTCCATACGTGGTTGCTTTAAAACATAAAAAGCGAGCATGTGATGCGTTACTAAATCCTTCATGTTGAGTTCATTGTGATATGTATAATATGAGGTGACCATTGGTAAGGAGCCATCTTCTTTGAAAGAAGTAGTGGCTTTTCACCTACTGTACAAAGAAACCCATTAACTTGTAAAGTGCCATTTTTTTTTAAAAAGTTCCCAATTTGAGCCTTAATAGGCATATGCGTCAAATAGTCTATAATCTTGTTGGAAGTGTTAACATTCCAGAATACTTTTTAACATTCCAAATATGTATTCTTTTTGTTCCGACTGTTTCACATGCTCAAACAGATGAACCACTGTCGGCTACCTCTATGAAGTTTCTTTCTACTTTTGAGAAGCTTGAAGACTACACTGTCTGAATGTGGGGAAAACATTTGACTAATCTGGAAAACATTGCTTAAGATTTTGTAGATATTATACTATGAGAAACAACATGTGCTAAACCCAAAGCGTAAACCCAAATCACCAATTAATCGATTCAACACACACACCAAACTCAGTTAGAGCGATCACAATGCAATACAAAGCAAGTTAGCAAACACAATATGCAACTGAAAATTCCCCAATTCAAATGATGAGTAAGAACCTTACCTAGAAAGCAGACAAGAGGATGACGTAACCGTAGTTGCCGGGTATGACCAAAGTGACGACAGAAGCTCTAACCGCCAACAATAGATAAAACAATGACCACCATGATGTTCATCAGCTAGATTAGCATGGCGGTTGGTGACGACCATCACGGAAACAGCTTCTTTTTCCGTCCGATAACACCACCATCGCCGTTTGCGAAAGAGAGGGGCTAATACAAAGATGGAAGAGGAAACGTTGTGTTGTCGGTTTCGACGGTGATTGTGGCAAGCGATTGTGGTGGTGTCGTCGATGGGTCAGGGGATGCGAAGGAGGAGTCTGGTGGTGTATGTTAGGCTTTGAAATGAAGAAATGAGTAGCAGAAACAAAGGGTATACAAAACACCCTGAAAAGACTGAAAATTACGAAAACGCCAAAATACTATTCATTATCTCCTCTATAAATATATAGTTAATTATTATTATTATTATTATTATTATTATTTAGTATTATGACTCGGTGCTCTAGACTCGGGTGTTCTAGACTCGACCAACGTTGCTAGTTTACGCTCCAATGTCTATGAACACCTACAAAATCTAAAACAAAATAAATAAGTACTAAAAAATATATAAAAACTAACAAAAATCTATAAATACCTACAAAATGCTAAAATGATAAATAAATACTAAAACCGACACAAGACGAATAAAAAACTATTAAATTATATACAAAAATAAACCGAATAAGAGATGCGTTTTACGACACATCAATAGTCCATTCCGCCGGTTTATCAGGAGGGTGTTTGGGATTGAATTTCATACAACTTATTGACTTATTAGCTTTTTGAAAAAGCTAATAAGTCAATAAGCTGTTTGTGTAACCCAAAAGCACTTTCTGTTTTGACTTTTGACTTTTAGCTTTTTAAGGGTGGAAAAGCTGTTTTGAAAAGTTAGAAATCCTCAGCTTTTGGCTTTTGACTTTTGGAAAAAAATTACAAATTTATCCCCATACAACCAA
>JAUTDX010000593.1:0-129179 GCA_030844895.1 Ambrosia x helenae
GATACTAGGTTAGAGTCCCGTGGGAACCCACGGTTCACCGAAAATAAAATGAAAAAAAAAGTAGGAAAATAAGAATTGTATTATCGATTTGTTTTGGTTTTAAATGTTTGATAATGCAATATGTATGATTTTTGATGTTAAATGCAAAATGTCATCTAACAGTTTAATGTAACGAAATGATGGATATATTGAGTAAGTAAAGTTTAATTTGACAACTGCAAACTACATAGCATACTATCACAATATCACACATTACTTCATTTGGGTAATATCTATATTCTAATCATAACTAAGCTTAAGCATAGTACACTTATCATTTAGTTGGGGCTTAACGAACTTCAACCAATATCACACATTACATCATTTGGGTAAGGGTAATATCTATATTATAATCATAACTAAGCTTAAGCATAGAACACTTATCATTTAGTTGGGGCTTAACGAACTTCAACCAATGGTCCCCTTTTCATTACTTCAATCAAAATCTTCCAACTCTTGCTCATTGATAGCTGATTTTTCACATGTCGAATAATGTTTGCAGCAAAGTTAGAGCTTCAAGTGTGTTTTATCATGGAAACAGATGTTGGTTCTACACTACGTATAAATATACTTTTATGTCCATTTAGAACAGTTTTAGACACATACCAACAAAAATTCAAAGTCCCCACTTCCCCTTGGATGCCATTTGCTATGTTATATACATGTGTATACACGCAAACTTGAATAAAATATCAAGACTTTCTCTTAAAAAAGCGAAAAGAGACACATCCCAAGGACTATATATTAGGTAAACAGGGCAAACTAAGGTTAGATAATGGTTCAAAATGAGTAAAAATTTTACAGGTTGTCAGGTTGACCCGTAACACGTTTTGTCGACCAAATTTTTTTTATATATAAATAGTTTTAAATATTTATAAAACATATCATCAAAAGGCATATCATATAACTGAAACACAAAGTCATACACAGACAATAATAAAGAGAACAAACTTACTTATTGAAAACATCTAATCGAAAAACATATATGAAAACATCTAATCGAAAAACATAAGTGAATATGAATCAAAAATATGTAAAAGTATATCATAATACAAATAACAACACATATATGAATGCATATCTAAAACATCTAATTACGTTACGATTAATAAAAACCTAAGCATCTTCAAAATATGTACATCTTTATGCCCCCTCTAGAACTTCCTTTTTTACAAAAACATAAACAACAAATATATCATCAATCACAATCACAATTCACCAAATATGGAGTCAAATCAGCAGAAACAAGCACCTGAAAAACTACACTATTCACTTAGTCATGAAACAGACATTTATGAAGCATGAAAAGGTTGATTGTAGCAATCGAGAACCAATTGAAGCCTGAGACACATTTAGAGAATCGTTTATTAGCTATGGAAACCATACCCATAAGAAATAAACTACAATGAACTGCAAAAATCTGCAATTGTTAAGAGCTCTATATGATTAACAACTGCACTAAATTGACAGCAATAAACTGCACTTTTTGACAGCTCTATATGCCTAAAAATTGCACTAATTTGCTAGCAGATAACTGCAAAAAGTATGCATTGTTTTGATAGTTATATATGCATAAAACCAAACCAATTTGACAACAATTAATTATAGAAATCAGGGCTGTTTTGACAGCTCTATATGCATAAAAACTACACTACTTTAATAGCAATAAACTACACAAAACAACAATATATAAATATAGAGTAGCTAGTAGACTATAGGTAATCAGATAAAACCTTTAGAGTACTTTCATCCTTAGCCCAACTTCTTTCAAGAAGAAATACTCTGAAACCCACATTGAGCAACCTATGACCTGCAACTCTGATAACAATCGCTATATTGAAAATCAAAGTGACAAAACATGGACTATACAATCAAAATAAAGCATTAAAAATCATATGTAGACGAAAGTGAATGAACAACCCTATCCATTCAAGGCTGTTATTCATTCAAGTATTCTATGTTAGTTTGAAGGCCAAAAGCTTTCAACAAATATGAACATTTTATTCTTCATGATATACCAAACAACGTATATATAAATCAATAATATGCTAAACCGAACAACAAATCTATGTATAACATCAGTCAAAATCAACAGTTAACTATAATCCAATAAGGATTGCACATATATAAACAACATCAGGAAAATTAACGGGACAACCCCGAGTTAAAACACCGTAAACAACATCAGAAAACATTAATGGATAATCCAATAACGAATTCATGGAAACACATCTTTAAAAAACCAAACTCTAATTCCAAACGGTATATAAAAAGAAAATCATAAATAGGTCTGAACATTTATCCATTGAACCAGCCAAAAAAGGGCTGAAAAGATGACCCGATATGTATGTGTGTGTGTGTATATATAATCAATAATAGATAATACAACTATAAATCTTAAAATAATGACAGATCTAAAAACATAACAATCTAGCAAAACAGATCTGAAACATATGTGTATTTAAATTGAAACCCTAAAACCGAAAGCCTAAATTGAGAAGTCATCTATACATATAAACCCTAAACTGAAACGCAGATCTGTAAAAATCCAAGTCATCAACAATTGTATGACGAAAATCATATATATTCATTCGATTTACCTGAAGACGAAATCGAGTATACAATAAATCGATGAAATCATGATATTATAATAGATGCAGCGCAATGTAAGAATCGTTACCTGAAATGCACATAAACTCACGTAGATGAAAGAAAAGAGTCAGAACTAATGTGTAAAAGCAAAAATCGATTAGAATATATTATCAAAAATAAACAGAGATAGCCAATTGACAAGAAAATCATATTTAAAACCCTAAGCAAAAACATCAGCCAAATCGAAAAGCTACCTTGCGATGGAAGAACATAGAAAAGAGAAGAACATAGTTAAGGATTAGATCAGGGTGTGGGCCTTTGATTGTTGAAGGTGTAAGTGTTGTAAAGAGAAAAGAGAAGAACACAGTTGAGGCTGGTGTTTGAGGCATGTTAGGGTTTGAAAGAAGTCGGTATAGTCGGAGCTCCATTTTACCAAATAACTAAGTTGGAGGGTGACGTGGACACTCTCAAAAGCTCATTCAACCCAAGTTAACCTCAATTATTATATAGATAGATTGTGTCAATTCCAGTTTTTGAACTACCGCAGACTTGTTACATATATAAAACAGCCAAAATTACAACTAAGAGATCAAAATATTGGTAGTGACAAGAATAAATTAACGATGTGAACAAAACCAATAATAATTGATCTATTATATTCATGAATTCATTGGTGTTAACTAGGGTTTGATGTGGACATAGTGCCTTCCAACACATCATGTGAAATGCCCTAAGTGTTAATGACTGAACTCTTTAATAAAAGGTATTACACAAGTACGCAACATATATAATAAACAAGTGAAAACAACGTGACAATTTAAAATACAAATAATAAAAAAAACGTTGCAACACATGATTGGTGATAGGGAGACATATATTGACCATCCCTTACCAAAGGATGGATCACACAATACAATTAAACAATGCTGCAATGAGTGTAACGACGGATTAGATACACTAAACACTAAACATGCATGGGTATGAGATATAATATAAATTATTATAGTTCTAATAGTGGGTGACTGGGTGTAAGAAATGTTAATAGAAAAGAGGAAAGAAAGTACCTTTGTAGCATATACCCTATCTAAACCTTCAATAATTGTGACCATAATTATATTTCAAATCAATTAATCTTCATATAATATATATTTAATCATTTTGATTACTTTGTTTATTAAGTTAATAATAATAAAATAATATAATAATCTTTAGACAAACTACAAATAGATGTATGATTTTTTCTAAATTGAAACCAATTTGATATTGTAGTACTTAACAAATTTATTTTTCCATGTGTACTAGAGTTTTAGTTTGTCCTTAATTTTCTTATTGTATTTTTCTTTTCTTTTTTTTTACCGTCAATTGTTACTTTTACTCTACTTTACACCAATAATTCCAAACCATTTGTTAATCATGTTTAAACCCGAGACAATCTTTTAAGAGGCATGCGCATTACTAAGTGGGCTAAGCCCAACATTAAATGTTTTTGTTGTATGTGTCTTAATTACACATACATCAAATGCAATTTTGAACCCTAACACAATCTATAACGAAATCGCATATATGAAGGAAATTTACTCTGATCAGTTCAAATGAATGTAATTCAAAAGAATTAACATGAATTCAGTTTGTGTCGTGTTCCTTGTCCAACCGGTCAATCTTGGACTGTTGTAAAAACACTTCAGGCGAACTCGCCCCCTTCTGTAGAGCCATGTGTGTTCCAAAACCATAGATATTCGATTTCTACATGTTTCAAAACCATTTAGTCTTCGATCTTGTCTCCTCTGACTCCAAGGATTGCTTTGACCTTCGCAAGTCCGACTCAGCACCTAACAAGAATAATACTTATGTATATAAGCATAATGCAACATCACACAGGGGCGGACCTAGCTTGAAGCTAGGGTGTCTCGTCCGTTGCTACTCAACTTTGCCGAGCGTAGTGGAAAATTTGTGTTTTTTTACGATATTTGGAAAACGTTACTACTAAAATGAAAAAAATGAAAAACGTTACTACTGAAATTAATTTCTAGATCCGTCACTGCCATTACATGCAATAGACGACGGGAACAACCACTACTAGCAAACTCCTAGAACCACAAATTATCCATGTCCATCAGTTTTTGATCCATCAACAAGGGAATTTTGTAAAGTACAAAAAATAAAATATTGCTTTTAATGGTATAAGATCAAATCATATCAAAGTTGTGCAAGCCTAAACATAGAGTTACAAAATTACATGTTGTGAAAATAACGTAAGCGTTCAACTTTAGATAGCAGGAGTTTTTTCTTTCTTTGTCGAGTCTTTATTGGTATCTAAATAAAGGAAGACATGAGTTATTGGTAGTAATAGTTGTGTATTTGTTAGAAAGTATTTTTTTATCAATATGTTGAATATGTAGCTATGAACCTTATAACCTTAGACGCGACTTCGTTTTGATCAAAAGTTATACTGAAATGTAGATAACAATATGTGCATCGCAAGGTAAGGTGTCTTTCAAATTTTGTAAAACATTATATTTTTAAAGTTATAAGAGAAAAGAATAGAAATTTTTAAAAAATAATCACAATATTCAAATTAACAAAAAATGATTGTTAGAGGGAATAAAAAGTATGCAAAAAAAGAATATGTGACGTGACCATCTCCATTGGCCAGGCTATTCACCAAAGCAAAATTTTATATAGTAAGGCTAAGAGCATTCACACAGTAGATGCTTTATAATAGTGTGAGGGAGACCTTTATTATTATATATAGTGGTTATAAGTGGTTGTGAATAGAGCAGAGAGAAAATATATAGAGGAGACACTGTTCATCAGTATCCGTCGGGGATGGGTTGAGGTGGCACCTCGCTGATGCCTTCCCCGTCCCATACCCCTCGTCTAAGGGGGGACGGGGCGCCACCCCCAAATCAGTCACGGGTACTAGGGCTGTTCATGAGCCGAACCGAGCCGAGCCAGGCCAAGCTCGCGCTCGGCTTGGTTATAAACCGAGCCAGCTCGGCTCGGCTCGGATTCGAAACCGAGCTGAAAATTAAAGCTCAAGCTCGGCTTGGTTTTAAACCGAGCCGACTCGGCTCTGGCTTGGTTTGACTCGAATTTAAAAAGAAAAAAGAAAAATTGGCTTTCAAAATTCAATAGTTTAAACTAATATTCAATAGTTAAAAATAACACAATTAAAATAAGTTCAACCTTATACATTGCACGCTAAAATCAAATTCAAGCAAGTACAAAATAAGTCTCAAAATTTAACGAATACAGTATAAGTTCATCAACATACAAATTAACTTGAGTACTTGGATCAAAAGTAGTATTGATTCATTTAAAAACTTGATTAGCTATAACTTCAATACCAAACAAAGAATCTTCATGCCACTGTTACCAAATATTAAATTTTGTAGCATATTCTGCATCTTGTTTTACATTTTGGTAATATATTATATGTATATAGAAAAATATATATTAAAAATTAGAATTATTCGAGCCAAACCGAGCCAGCTCGGCTCGTTACGAACCGAGCCGAGCTAGGCTCACTTTCTAACCGATCCGAGCCGGCTCGGCTCAGTTTCAAACCGAGCCATATTGAGCGAGCTTTTTTTCGAGCTAAATCCGAGCGAGCTTTGAGCGAGCTCCGAGCCACGAGCTTTTTGGACAGCCCTAACGGGTACCCACTACCAGCACGGTAACAACTTCGCCATCCATACTGGTAGTGGTCCCGTGAACCTTTTCCCTGGTTCTGTTTACCGTGCTGGTAAACCGTTTTTATTTTATTTTTGAGTTTTATATATACTATTTTTTTGTGTTTTTACCGTTTGTTTTATAATTTTTTATTATTTTAACCGTTTGTTTTAAAATTTAATTAAATAAAAAAACATTAAAGATAAACATAAAAAATTAAAATTCATTACTATTAAACATAAAACATAAAAATAAAATAACATTAAAAGAAATAAAAGAACCTAGGGTTGGCGTAACAGTTGCCATGCCTCAACATGGTCAAAGCTGTTATCGTATCGAACCGCATTGTCCACATGCGTGAACTCGATAGCCAACTCTGGTTCGATGCCCGGTTCCTCCCTCAACGTGTTCTTGTACAGGTTGTCCACCGATCACACTTTATGTTGAGATCGGCCCACTTCCGCTGCAGGCTCACTGTTGTCCGGTCATTGGTGCCGACGTGGCGGTTGAAATCGGACAGTACACGGTCCCAAAAAACCCTTCAGGTGGGAGCCCAAGGCCTCAAGCGTTGACGTTGTTGAAGAACCGGGTCGTCCGAGGCGTCTTTGTAGCAGATCACCAAGGCAATCTCTTCTTCGGAGGTCCAGCGAGTCCCCTTCGTGTGTGTTTGTTTGTTTATATGGTGGTAAAAGTGTGTTTTAACCCCACGGTTTGCTATGTTTATATACAAAAAAATCAAACGGTTGAGTGAAACGGTGTCAATGCCATTGAATTTGATTGACGGTTTCCAATTGAATTCACTGACCGTTTGGTTGTAGGACGGTTGTAATAGTAAAAGTAATTAATATTTAACCTTTAAACCGTGTGAAGTAAAAAAAATTAGTGAAATTAAAAAAATAAAAATAAAAGAATCAGTGGAATCTTGCCTTCAAAAAAAAAATGTTTCAATGAAGTGAATCAGTAAATGATATGACAGTGTAGGATTGATTAAAATCTGTTAAGTGAAAAAAAAATTAGAATCACACCCCTTCCTCCCTAAGCTATGTTAATCTAAACACATAATTTAATACTTAACTTTTACAACTACATTTTATATTACTGAGTTAGAGTTTTTTCCCATACTAGTGTTGGTGGAAAAAATATTTACTAAAATGGTGTTCCTTGAAAACAATTTACCAAATTGGTGTTTTTATTTTTTATTTGTCTTTTGTTTTTTAACCAACGTATTTTTATTTGCCTTTTGTTTTTTAACCAACGTTTTATTTTTTTGTTTATCAATCAATCAGTTTTTTTTTATTTCTATGATTTCTCTAATAAACCCATTATAGTTTTTTAGCAATAAATTTCTTTTTTTTTTTTTCAATTAACATTAGCTAATAACCGACCGGTCAATGAAACGTTTGTAAACAATTTGGCGAAAAGTTAATTTACATTCTTAATTTAACAAACGGACGAACATGAACACAAATTGTTATCTTTTTCATTTGATTAAACGAACGAACACGGACACATATTTTATTTGTTCATTTATGTTCATAAACATTCATTTGTTTTTTGTTTGTTTACATTCATTCATTCAAACGAACTTACACAAAGAACTTACCGTTTAGCACTTTTATTTCAACACTCTTTTTAGTTTTTTACTCTCATTGCAAGTTCCTTCAACTGGACATGTTAACTTAAATTTTAAAATATTTTCAATTTTTCACATGTCACATGGAAATTTAATATTTATAAATTATATCAATTCGTTGAGACTATTTACTACTCGTATTTCTAATACATTTTTATAAAGTGAACATCAAAATCCAATTTAAACAAAAATTCCGAAAAGATGCCAGAACAAATATCCACTGCAAAAGCATATTTCTATTGGTTTTGGTGGCTCAAATCAAGGTATGATAACAAATTAGCAAAAATTAGGATTCACCCTGAAGTATTTAAAAGGTGAAGAACAAGATATCAAGTCTTGGTTCGTTAAAGGAAAAGAAATCCCAATCGACTGTGTTGTTTTAAAAAGAAATAGATAATGAGTTAATTGAATAGGGAAAACAAAGAGGAAAGCTTAAAAATATAAGAAAATACAATATAAATAAATAAAACACCATTTTGGTAAATAGTTTTTTAAAGAACACTATTTTGGTAAATATTTTTACCACCAACACTATTATAGGAAAAAAGTTTTTTCCCATACTATATTACTTTACAAAGTTTGAACAAAAACGTTGGTCAATGCCCGCAAGCATTCCGATGGGCTAACATCTAAAATAATTTGGATTCAGGACCACAAAGATATTTTACCTTATTTAGTATGCGAAATGCAATACCAAGACCATGTACATTGAACTATAATTCTGTCGAATCTATAGGCTGCTTTTCTATTTGCCTAACTTTTGTTTTGATCATGTTAATATAGGAGAGAGGCTAACGTACAAAGTTTCTTAACATACAAAGTGTAAGAAGCATTTTCAGCCATTAGATTTAGTGGTGGCAAGATGGTAATTAACAATCCTAATTATATTTGGGTTAATCTAACCAGGGGTAAATTGGAAAAAACACGTTTAAACATCTGTGAAATCATAACAACAGACATAATCGATGCAAAAATTTTCAACGATTGAACCTGATTTTTCATCGTTTTCAACTCGATTAAACGTTCAGAATGATTAAACAATTCGATTACAAACAAAATCAAAACGTATTTGCAAAAATAGAAAAAAAAAACAGAGTATGATAAGTCAATTGATAAAATTAGTCGAATCATATTCAAAAATCACTATCAACGCATGTATTATTCACAGAAACGAACGATGTTGATAATAGAAGAAGAATTAAAGAAAAAAAATGGCTTTCAAAAAAGTTTCAGACGATGAAGATCAGAAAAACATAAAACGCATTTGGTTTTTTTATAAAACGCATTTGGTTTGTTGAACACTATTTAAACTGGTTTTTTACAAAAGCACTTGGTTTTTTGTAAAACGCACTTGGTTTTTGTAAAACGCACTTGGTTTTTGTAAAACGCACTTGGTTTTTGTAAAACGCACTTGGTTTTTGTAAAACGCACTTGTTTTTTGTAAAACGCACTTGGTTTTGTAAAACGCTTTTAGTATAAATAAAACTCACCTGACCACAACCAGGCAACACTACCTTCATCTTCATGAACCATACCATCACCTCCACCCACCTACAGCCACCATCGTCAAGAGCCACCCGATACCACCACCACCGGGTCTCCACCAGACATACCCTGAAACCACCCATTGAACCAGGTACCACCACGTGCACCATCATCAACACGAGACCCGACCCTAGCCTGAGAACCATCACAATCCCGTCTTCAATCAGCCACCAGAAACCCGAGATCTGGAATCATCTGACCGAGAACCCCAACCTGACTCGATTCTGCTTGTTACGCCACTGTTGCTGCTTATTGTTGATGTTTTCGGGGTCATAAGGCTGCGCCGCCACCAACACAGCCCTTCCGGGCCATAAAACCATGCGCCGCCACCACCATAAGGTGGGTGGTGGCCGGCCGCTGCTGTTACCAGAGGGAGCTGAGAGAGAGCGTGAGGTAGAGAGAAGGGAGGCAGGTTTAGAGAGAGAGAGTGAGGTCTAGAGAGAGAGTGGTGTTGGTGGTGGTGGTAGTGGTGATGGTGGTGGTGGTGGGTGGTGGTGATGGTGGTGGTGGTGGTTAATGAACGATGAATGATTTGAAGGAACATTACCTTTTACCCTTTTAAATCAACCAAGATTGGGTTAGTTAGAGTTAACTAGGGTTTACACATGTCAAGATATGGTGGCTTCTTATACTTTGTAGGTTAAGAATACTTTGTATCCTATACTTTCTCGTTAATATAGGACATCTAACTCAACTTATACAAAAGCAGGCCTTTAAACAAATCAACATGAAATTTTATTAAAAAACACACGAACTAACCTTATAACTATAAGTTCCTAGAGAATAATGAAGTGTATCACCGTTTACCAAAACGGTGATACAAACAAGGTTTTGGAAATTGAATCAGATAATATAATGTGGTACTAGTTTGAGAATTGGTCACGACGTTGGTATTGTTTGTGAGACATGGACCGTTATGGGTTAAACCACTCGAGATTTTTCCCTTTTTTCCTTTTGAAGTTAGTAACTCAAGTGTATGTTGGAAAAACAAAATTTTTTTTAAGTTTGTAATTTAAAGGGACGGATTAATCAATTTGTACCCAACCAATTACACATTTAAATCTTAAAAAGCCCTTCGGTTCCATAACTATGTCATCGCCTCTCAACCTCATTCCAGAATCTAGAATATATTTGGTTATTCGGGGGCTGTTTGGTAGCCTCTGAATGGTTATTAAGAGGCTATATCTGAATGGCTTATAGTCTCTTAATGGTTAAGATTTAATCTTAAGTATGAATGGTTAAGAGGTAACATCTTAATGGTTGCCTCTTAACCATTCAGACTTATTGTTACCTCTTAACCATTCAGAGGTTATGGACCATTAAGAGGTAGCCTCTGAATGGTCATTAAGAGGCTACCAAACAGCCCCTCGGTGTTTCACTTCGTTCAGTGTTTTTAAAATGTGTGATTGTTCCACTAATGTAATTTTATATGGTGGAAACACTTGGACATTTCTATTAGAGAACGAAAGATGATGATTTTCTTTATACTAGACTTTTTTCTTTTATGAGAAAAAGATATGAGGTTTTTATAAATGACTGGTAGTTTTGATGGAGATGGAGAAGGAGATGTATACATGTCGCTAGTTTTCAACTATCACATTATTTTATTTCCATTTCTTTAATCTAGTTATCTTTTATATTCTAACACATATCTATAGCTTATAAATAAACCAGATATCCTAAACCCTTAGGATATCAATTTGTTTATCATATCATTTAATGCTGTTTCTTGTTTCTTATCTCTTATAATATTTCTGAAGTGATTATGTTGCCATCCGGTATTTGAGACTGGCTCAACCGATCTATCCGGTGAATTAGAAAATTAGCCAGTTGAATATCCACTTTCAAACATTGGACGTGAAGCACACAATGAATACTGGGAGGTGATGTTGATGATGGCTCATACGATTATGTAAACATACCACCTCTTTAGTCTATAGACGCTTAACAAGGGTTTGTTTCTCGTTAAGCATAATATCATATGGCAACTTTTTTATTTCTCTAAAACTAAAATACTACTAGTAACATTACATAAATAGATATGACTTAATTTTTTTTTTTTTTTTTTTTGTTAATATCTCATCTTCATTTCATTCAAAGTCGCGAAAAATTACATCAAGATAGCGGGCAACAAGCTGCGCCGTCACCTCTTTCTGGATGACAAACTCTAGCCTACTAAAAACGAACCCCTGCCCCCCCCCCCCCCCCCCCGAAGTCGAGACACTGCTATGAATAACTCGTTGGACTCTGGTCAGGAAACGGATGGCTTCCGGAGCTAAGAAGCCAAAGGTATCAAATGTGAGGGATATTAAAAAAAAAAAAAAAAAACCCTTATATAACTAGTAAGAAGAGAGAACCACATGAAAAACACTATAATTAACTATATTATCCAAAACTATAAACAATTATTAAAAAAATACTACTAGTTATCAAACCACTACAACCAACTGTCGATATCTCATCTATCAAGTGTGAACAACCATGGATCATGAATTCAAACTCAATCCAAACCTTTAAAAAATGTAGTTTGATATTCCATTATTTTGTCTCATATCTTACCCAATCAAATATGAACTAAACCAACAATTATTATTATATTATATATTCTAAGTCACTCCAACAAATATAGTACCGCCACGTTGCTGTCCCCCACTGTGGCCGCATGCTGGCCAAATCACAAGCACCTAAAAGTCAATGGCATAACTTGGTGGCAATATAATAAAATTATTAACAAGATTATTATTAGGCTTTTGTGGTTGGATTAATAATATTACGTGGTCAAATTGTGTCTTCTATTCACTGGCTACGGTTGCTGGTCCGCCGCAAGAGGTGGTGGATGGGTAGGGTTTACACGTACGTCTGCTTCTCTTGTTGACCTTTTATTTGTAAAGGTCATGAATATTATTAACCAATTGAAATTGCTTAATTCCAAACTACGAATTACACATGCCTCAAACTTGGAAACATGTTAAGATCAACAAATTTAACACTCTTCTAGAAGCGGTTTAGTTTATTAAACACTAGCTTTTATCCCGAGAGTGTCCCGGGTTGAAATATCTAATATAACATAATAAAATATCTAATATGACAACATAATTAATTATTTGCCAATACATGATTAATGAATATTATTATTATTATTATTATTATTTATTTTAAACAAATTTCTGCCATAAGTTATCATATTCAAATATAAAAAAAAGAATCTCTGCCTATGAAGTTATGTTTATCGTTTGTGATTTATTAGTAGAGTAAAATATATTTGAAAACAAAACCCCACAAAAATAGTTGTTTTTTTTTCTCCGTTTTTTATATAGCACTATGGTACTCGTTGGAAAGATAATAAAACGCTTGTTAATTTGGTGTAATTTTTTTCTTTAAAAAATCCCGTATATAAAAGATATTAACGTTTAAAAGTTATGGGAGGAAACATTAGAGAGAAAATTTAATTTTGTTTTTAAATTCTTATATTTTCCTAAAATAATTATAATATATAGATTTATTAAAAAAACTCAAAAATTAAAAAATCCTACATGATGCCACGTGGCACATTCAAGGAGAGGTTGAGACCTTCATTGAATGCCACATCATCAAAGTTCAATTCTTTTATTATAAGTTATAGATTTTTTTTTTTTTCCTTTTTATTGCATTTCTATATATTTCTTTTAAGAAAATTGTGAGAATTTAATAAATGTTATAACCCATGATCTAGTGGTATTGTGTTTACTCTAGCATAAAAGTTGTGTCACACTTAAATTCTTGCAAATTTTATCTTGAATGTAGATTATGTTTTGTTAGACGTTAAGCGTGTGCGTTTACTATACGAGGGTGTGTGTTTTTGTTGTGCGACACGCACAAAGTGATAACTGAGGAACTCGTATATTTTAAAGTACGGCAATTCATAATCCGGCCATTTAGAAAATAAGAGAGTATCGTTTTCAAAACATTTAATTAATCGGTATCTATCCATATCATGAATACATGAACACATACAAAAAAGGGGGTGCATCCGTGAGGTGGAAAGGCATGCAACGAACCTACTAGTGAATTTCAGACAGTGAAAAAAAGTTACCTCAATGTGATTTTTTTTCTTTGTTTTTTTTTTTTTACGATAGTGATAAATTACTACTTGTTTAATCCTTCAATTCAATGTTTATCAGCCTTTTTACTGTTGGGCCTTCAGTCCAAAAGTATCAAGTAAGCCTTAAAGGTTCATTGTGATACCCAAGCTTCTCTCTCTTTTATTTAATTCTTTTAATGTTTTTTTTTTCTCTCTTTTTTTTTTTGGGAGGGGTGGCCGGTGAGTGTTCAAAGCTTCTTGAAATCTATTAGTAGTTGGCTTTTATATAAACAACTTTGAGTTATAACATGTGAAACTCTAAGCCCTAACAAATCAAAACCATTTACAAATTCTATATAATTCAAAACCTAAAAATATACAAAATAATAAACGAGGAGAGGGAAGAGGAGTAGAGAAGAAGGGCGAATAGCATCAATAGATGGTTTTAGCACAATAGTGATGTTGAGGAGACGAACAAAGAGGCGCTTAATTACCCATTGTAAACACACATGTATATATACACTTTAGGTGCTCAAAATTTTCGATAAATATTTTAAATTTACAAATCTCATTGTCCATGTATCTATCATGCACTCATGTTTCTATATATGTAATCCTTGTGATACACCATTTTTGCTAACAAAAGATTGGAACACTCATTTTGATGTACGAGCCTATGGAAGCAATAATAGAGATTAGTACATAGATTATTGACTAACTTGATGTTTGACTTGAGAGGTGGTAATAGTTAGGCGCGGTTATAAAGAAATAGTGTATATACGTGTTAAAATATTCCTCTAATCTTATCCAATAAATAATTAAATACATTAATTATTATATTTTACCATCTATTCCTAACCGCGCCTAACTATTACCACCTCTCAAGTCAAACATCAAGTTAGTCAATAATCTATGTACTAATCTCTATTATTGCTTCCATAGGCTCGTACATCAAAATGAGTGTTCCAATCTTTTGTTAGCAAAAATGGTGTATCACAAGGATTACATATATAGAAACATGAGTGCATGATAGATACATGGACAATGAGATTTGTAAATAAGATTAGAGGAATATTTTAACACGTATATACACTATTTCTTTATCAAGCATTACTAAAGGCATCCAAATTTTGACAATATAAAATTCACTAACTAATATTAACAAGTCTTTGTTTATCCATCAATATTACATTTTTATTTCATTTTGTTTTAATTTGTGATAAAATAACGTTCACCAATATTATTGTATAGTTGGTAAAATATAAATTTTAGATAAAGTAACTTTCGTTACTTTGATTTCTCATAAAGCGTTTGGTATTATTAAAATTTTAATTTTGTAAATTAAAATCATCTATTGTTAAGCAAAAATCATTAACAGATTATATATGCATATAAGAAAGAGTATTGCATTTGGGAGTATTTATGATACCAAACACATGTATTCTAAAGGAAAAGAAGCTTCTTAAGTTTTTGTCAAAAATTCATAATATAATATATAAATTATTATAAAAAAAATCGGTGGCGACAATATGTTAAGATATAATGACAATTCAATGCGTTTAAAAGATTGTGGGTAAATTTGTTCTTTCAGTAATTCAAGTGGAAAAAAAGGCTCTTTAGAAAAGTGGTGACAATTTACGTTTCTCTTATATTAGAAATGGCAACTTCGTTCTTTTATAATCACAACTTCACTTTCGATTCTTGGGTGAATAGTATTTATTTCCTCACACTAGAAATTTTTTTAGTTTATCTTTCTATGAATGTCTTTTGTTAAAGTTAATCGAACAATCTATCAGTAACATATCCAACAACTCAACGTTTCTATTACCTATATTAAGATTACTAGATTTTATCCCGGGAGGGTCCCGGGGTTGAAAAATATAATAATTATAATAGTACTAATAGTAATCATAATAATTATTACTCTTGTAATTAAATAAATAAAAAAATAACCTTGCTATAAGGTGACACCATATGTTGCAGTGTTGCGCAATTCTTTCTCATAGCTTCTCTTGATGAAGTATACATATGCATCTTTAGAAGAATAAAATTCCAATGAAAGCATGTCGATTGGCCTGAATTTCAACATCGTAGATAAGAACCTAATTTAAAAAAAAACATGATTAATAAATAACCTGAACACTTTGTTTTTTTTTCCTGTATTAACGAAACCCCACAAAAAATAGTCCTTTTTTTCTCCGTTTTTTATATAGCACTATGGTACTCGTTGGAAAGATAATAAAACGCTCATTAATTTGGTGCAATTTTTTTCTTTAAAAAATCTCGTATATAAAAGATGTTAACGTTTAAAAATTATGGGAGAAAACATAAGAGAAAAAAATTAAATTTGTTTTTAAATTCCTTTTTCCTAAAATAACTCAATTTAATTTTAGTAGATTAGGTTTTATATTATTATTTTTTTTTTAATTTGCCACATGGCACATTCAAGGAGGAAAATGCTTACTTAAGTGTCATATCATTAAAATTGCTTTCTTTTATTATATATATTGTACGACTAATACATTTGTTTAATAAATTACTGAAGGGATATGGTATCTAACGGACGGGAGAACTAGCATTATGGTTATGGATGCAGCCTTTTTTGCCAGTGTCATGGATCTCCGTTCTACTTTCTAGACATCATCGCAGGCTATATAAACACAATCTGGTTTCACAATTGATATGGTGTCACTGGTTTTGACACAATGACGTTGGTTCTGCCGCCCGTTTTACATAAGCGGAGTAACCTGCGTCAGCGACAATGACGCCATCCACCCGTTTTACGTCAGCGTAAGCCTGATACAAACGAAGCTTCCTTGACATGGAACGTTGAAACTTCATCAACAGGACTAAAAGATAACTTTTTGGGCAGCATCAAAACACACACCGATGGCAGACATGCCCTGGACAACTATTCTTGACGTAAAGACTGCATGTCAGAGTTTGCGACCAATCATGGGCCATGCCTAGCCTGACAATCAGAAAGGACGACGACGTAGCAGCTCCCTAGCCAAAGCATCCCTGACAGAAGACTTTGCAAACCCGCACTTGTCTCCGGTTCTAGAAGAGGAGATGATTACACACCGCCCCAACAAGTCAATAGACAGACGCCACGTGTCCACCAACCTTCTGCTTCCACTCGATGGACGCCACGTGGATTTTTACAGGATGGTAACATCTCCCCTTTTCTTTTTACATAGCCACTTGCACAAAATTGGGCTTAGGAATTTGGGCCGGAGATTAGAAGATACCTCTACCTGGGCCGTGGCCCGTTAAGGGTAGAGGATGGGTTGAGAGAGTTGGACGTCAAGGTACCTATAAAAGGAGGAGTCCCTTCTCCTTTTATGGATCATCTTTTTTCCACTAAACTCCCATTGAAAAGCCTACGAGCACATCGTACTTTTCCAACCCCTGTTTTTGTTACCAACGTTTATAGGCTCGGCTCTTCTAATCGGTTGTCTCCTTTTTCATTGGTCTTATTCCTTAGACCTTGATTTACAACTACACACCTTCCAACCCCACCATTTCTTGTGGATTCACTACTTACATCAGCCCTAACTCGGTGATCTAGGATCCGTATTTCTTCATTGGCGCCATCCGTGGCCTTACCACAATTTGAAAAACCAAAACTTCTGCCCATTTCACAAAATGACAACCTCACCACCCAATGTCTATACACCATCTGGGTTTCCACAATTTGAAAAATCAAAACTTCTGGCCATTTCACAATATGCCTGAAGTCAACAGCGACGACAATTTAGAGAACGTCGCAATGACAACATGAAACGTTGACTTCAATAGTTAAGGTGATCCCCCTCCGACTCAGGAGGAGATCGACGCCTTCCACAATGTCTGGTATGAACAACAGAAAAAACTCTTAGACGCCAAGCAAGAGCGTCGCAAAACGACTAGCAAAGCCGTCATGCTTAAAAACATTTATTTTACATTGTGTATTTTTTCAATAAAAATATGTTTTTTACATGAGTTTCCAATGTTTTTTCAACTCAACATGTTTTTCATTTTAGGGTGCCATTTATTTTATATATATATAGGGGAAAGTTAATTTGAGAATACCTATATTTCGTGCGAACCGCGAGAACGCCATCTAAAACCATTCTAATCAAAAATTTTCTTTTTACACTTATCTTTGTTACTAAAATACAATCCCAAAAGCACAATTTACGTGTAAAAATTTAAACGTATACGGAAATAAATTGTTTTTACACATGTGTAAATTTACTGTTTGTACATATGTAAACTGTTTCATTTACACATGTGTAAAAAGTTAATTTCAAAGTGTTTTTGCAAGAAAAAATAAATTATTTGGAATAAAAATTTGTTTTTTTATGTTGTATTTTGATTATAATTAGGTTTGTATTTAAAAAAAATGATTTTGATTGATTATAATTAGATTTGTATTGAAAAAAAAAATGATTTTGATTGGTTTTTAAATGTTCTAGTTGAAAAAACACACATTTAAGAGTATGTGGTGCACTTAACTATTTTTCTCTCAAAACTCTTAAATGTGTTGTTTTATAAAATTCTGAATACATTATTGGCATGCATATTTTATATATGTTCCAGTATCTCACAACGGAGTTCTGCATGATATGTACAAGCTATAAAAACAAACGTATAAGTCGTCAAAGTTGTTTTAAGGTCTTGATTTTTTACTTTATTTTGCTTTCCTCATACCACCTTAAAATTTCAACTTTGCCATTGCGACATGAATATATTTTATCAAAGTTTTAACAAGATTGATTTTCGCAGTATGAATGCTAATATGAATACTAATATACACTTGGTTGAAACCAAACCTTACAAATTTGTTTCAACCCTTACAAATTTAATTAACCCCACTCAGCCTACGGCTTTTACCCACTAATACCTGCCAAAATTTGAGGGGAAGCCAAGGTCAATATCTAATTGCCTGATTTAGTGATTTACATTTATCATACGTTCATGAATATTTGTTGTACCTGGTGGTAGGATAGACATGAATAAAAATTTGACTTTTACACTTCGATTTTTGTTACCATTACTAGGACGAGTTAATACGTATGAATTGAATTAACTCATAAAACTATTTATCACTATTTAAATTTTAAACTGCTATTCCTAGATTTTCAAGAATAAATAAACCATTATCAGAATTTAAATTTCAACCATTTAGTTGCGAAATATACCATTTAACTACTATAATATCCCTTTGGACACACTAATAACATATTATAACCTTCTTCTTAATCAATCTTTTGGTGGACATCAGGCCTCTATACAAAATGATATTTGTATAAACTGCAGCCGACTCTCGTTCTTTCAATAAATTGCAGTTAATGAATATATATGTATATGTCACACAATTTTAACTTTATTTTACTAATTTCGTGAAAGTAATGTTAAAAATGACGGACGATTAATTATGCATCATGTGATGGCGTTGATAGCTAAAAGACAAGGGGGTACATGCACCAATCGGGTTTGTCCCGATTACTAAATGTTATGTGCCTTATGTCCAAGACTTAATACAAAACCACCATCGAGCCGAGGGTCTCACTGAAAGCAGTCTCTCTATTCCCACGAGGCAGAGGTAAAACGGTTTATATCTTACCATCCTCAGACCCTACCTTAGCTTTTGCTAGTGATAGGATTAACTGAGTATGGTGATGATGATGATGTATATATCACACAAAGTGATAGGATAAATGTAAAATCATATTTTGTAGGAACGGGGAAGTATGATTAGTTTAAAACATAATTGTGAAAATAATATGATTTGTAAATAAAGTGAACTGAAATATTTTAAAGAAAACTATTAAACTTTATGCAATATAATTCATTAGTAATTACATTCTATTTATTTATTATTGAAAACTAAAATAAATAACTTAAATTCAATATTTATAATAGATCATATTGTATTTTTGAACTAAATAAAACTTTTAAATATGGTACACGTTTATTAGATAAATAAAAGTGCAAAATTATAAATAAATAAACAAATAAAAGTTAGATAAAGATGAACTTGTAACCAAAAAAGAGAGATCACTCATTTTCACGAAACTACGTATATAGTTTTAACTGTTTACTCAACGTAATTTTTGTTTTGATGTGGACATACGTTTAGTAATAATCTAAAACATTTAAATTGATGCGAAATGTATATTATGCTCTAATAAAACTAGAACACAAATGACATATTTTTAGTTTTTACAAATTGTAAAAATATCAAGAAAACAAACATAACATAGAATTTAATTTATTTGAATATCATATTTAATAATAAAATATTTATTTATGTTGCCAATTCCACAATTTTTTTATTTTTTATTATAATATCACAATTTTTTTATATATAATATCAGCTTTCATCAAAACAAAATACGAAAGTTACATCACAATAGAAGGTAGACGGGCAACAAGCTGCGCCATCACCCTTTTTCACAATTAAACAAGTTTAATAAAATGTATAATATGTAAATGTATTAAATAATTAAATTTATGATGTTAGACTTCATCATTTCTCTTTCTTAACACATAAAAAATATAACTATTTCATAAACACAAAATCTAAAGTAGTTAATCAGGTTGAATTCATGTTGAATACTTTTATTAATCACTATGACATTTTAACATGTCACAACCTATTTTTACAACCCAACTTTTTATATCAAGAAACACATATAATTGGTTTTTTCTCTATGATTATTTTTCCTGTCTTTTTTATTAACAACTAACTTAGTATAAAATATGTTATGCTTGAAATAAATTAATATATATTCAGTTTCAAAGGTCTAATAAAGTAAACAACTAATCATAAATAAATACTTAAACCAAAGTATTTTCAAAAAACACGTCTCCTTCCCCTCTAAACGCTATTTATGTTCTGGTCCTCTTCCCTCTTTACAAACATTTCAATCTTCAAAGCCCACATATTATTGCTCTCTTCTTCAACTTTCACAACATTTTTAAAACAACAAACACAATATTTTGACAACAATGGAATACACCTTCAATCACCAAGAACAAATTGATCTCCCTCCAGGTTTTCGGTTTCATCCTACTGATGAAGAACTCATATCTCACTACCTTTATCCCAAGGTTTCTAATATGAATTTTGCCGCCCGCGCTATCGGCGAAGTTGATTTGAACAAAGTTGAGCCATGGGAGCTTCCATGTAAGTAATTTGTTTGTTAATTCTATTATTCCCCTGTTTTTTCCTCTGTTTTTTCTCTGTTTTGCTCTGTTTTTGCTCTGTTTTGCTCTGTTTTGCTCTGTTTTTGCTCTGTTTTTGCTCTGTTTTGCTCTGTTTTGCTCTGTTTGCTCTGTTTTTGCTCTGTTTTCTTGATCTTTCAGTTTTTAGATTGAGATTTAATTTTTTGTTTGTGGGATTGTAGGGAGGGCGAAACTAGGTGAACAGGAATGGTTCTTTTTTTGTGTTAGAGATAGAAAGTACCCGACTGGATCAAGGACGAATCGCGCTACAACTGCAGGGTATTGGAAAGCTACAGGAAAAGATAAGGAAATATACAAAGAGAAATCGCTTGTTGGTATGAAGAAAACTCTTGTGTTTTACAAAGGAAGAGCTCCTAAAGGCGAAAAGACGGATTGGGTCATGCATGAATATCGATTAGAAGGGAAGCTTGCTACAAATAATATTGTGAAATCGAACAAGGTATGAACACTTCAAAGATTGTATGTTAGATAGTCAGTTTCTAAGTTCTTTATGTTACTTGTAATTTTATTATGTAAAAAATAGTTTTTTAGTCGGGTCTGTCTAAACTTGAGATGAGGGCAAACCTTATCTATATACATAGAAAAGCTGCTCCAAGACAGTCCCGACTAAAAAAACTATTTTTTTCATAATAAAAATATTATTTATTAAGTTTGTTTGTTTGTTTATACTTTATTTTTATGTTTTAAAATTGATTGTTTTATAGGGGGAATGGGTGATCAGCAGGGTTTTTCACAAGAGTGCTGGTGGGAAAAAGATCCCAATTTCTGGGCTATTAAAGATGAAAAATGGAAATAATAGCGAAGACGCGTTTGGCTCTATGAACATGCCTCCATTAATGGAAATATCGAGTGTTGATGGAGGATCAAGGACAGAGAATTCACACGTGACCTGCTTCTCCGAATCCATGGAAGAACAAGAACCATATAATGAAGTGATGATGGGAAGCTGGAGCTCTAGTAGCGCTATAATGGCGCCTAGAACAACCGACACAATGGTTCCAAACATGGAAAACATGGACTCTACATGGATGCAAGACCCGTCGATCCTCAAGATCTTTCTGGACGCGAACAACGATTCGAATATGAAAACAGAAATGGTGGATTATGGTATGAATTTGAGTGGTCAAGTTGATCTTGATTGTATATGGAATTATTGAGAAAGAAGCTAAAGAATTGGGAAGTTAGTGAAAAGAGTAGAAAGGCCTAAACATGTTGATTTTAAGGTTTTTTCATCTTAGATTTGATGTTTGTTAATACATTTTAGGTTAATTGCAATGATTTGATAGAATCAGTGGGATTATGCAATGTAAATCATTAAACTAATCATGGGTTCATATTTATATTTATGCATGTTTACTGTATAGATAAATAGATGTGATCTTCGTGAACTATTATTATATGCGTCTCGATTTTATTATCATATTTACTATTATTATTATTATTATTATTATTATTATTATTATTATTATTATTATTATTATTATTATTATTATTATTATTATTATTATTATTATCATCTATCTATATCTATACTACTATATAGTGGGTGTTGAACGGGTAAAGTTATCATTTCATGTTTATGCATAAGGGTAAAATTGTAATTTCATTAGAATGACAAGACAAATTTAATACAACTATTAATTTCTATTAATTAATGACAAAAACCATTCAAAAAAAAATTAATGAAAAAAAAACAAAAAATTAATGATTAATGATTAATAGTTGAAGGTTAAAAAAAGGCAAAAACAAGAAACAACAAATTAGTTTGTATAATATTACACCATACTCAATTTTAATCCCCTATATTTTGTATGTCTTATCTACAATAAATTAACCGCAAACAAACTCACATGTTCGTTATATAATATTTGGAATTAGCCTATGGAGATTAACAAACAAGTAGCAAGAATGCACTTTACCCATCATGCTTTCGGGTAACAACGTAATGTTCTTTTTTAATCAATAATAGAGGATAAATTTGATCCAGTTATAAGTTGGTTTGAATCTAATATAACAGGTAAAAGTAACAAGTGGAATATGGATGTTTAGCGTGACTATTTTCGAGTTATTCAGGTTATTTAAATTACAATTTGATTTATGTTTGAATTCAAATCGAGCTAAATAAACAAAATTATATATATGTACTTTTTATAAAAGAAATTCAAGTTATATATTATTCAATTTGAATTTTCAGGTCGAATCGGGTCGAAAATCATAAATTTGACCAAATGTAACATCCAAACATTGTACAGCACCGCCGTGTTGGTGCAAGTTTGTGACAGATACTCAAACGGATAAACAAATGCTCGGGATTACTGACAGAAGACTTTATATTGTTCATGTCGTTAGAAGAACTTGTCTAAGTTAGTTGGTGAATATGTAATTAAGCTTGCATTGTAAAAGCCCAACATAAGCCCAGATAAAAGCCCATGAGAATGCATGTATATAAGCAAATGATACATGAGGTTTTAGGGGTTGGTTGGTTGATTAGTTGGTGGGTCTTGTGTGGTAGAGAGAGATTGAGAGAGTTCTTGTGCAAGCTAGATTACAAGATTCATAGTTAGGTCTTATTGTATGTTATCTGTGATTCGTGCAATAAGATAAAACGTTAAAAGTAATCTTGTGATTGTTCTTTATGTGATATCCACGGATCAAAGATATTCCGCATCTAGGATTCGTGTTTGGTTTGATTACAGAGAAAATCTCAAGAGAAAGGGACCTACACGCCGCAACGCGCGGGCTCCTGCTAGTCATATTTATGCTTGTTTACTATATGGAGGTGAGTTTCATGAACAATTATTATATGCGTGTAGATTTTATTATCACACATTTAAAAGACATTGTTCGTACGGTACAACTTTGATGTTCATGACTTCTATTTTAATTGAATTAATATTTAATTGGTCCAATTAGTTTTATAAGACTTTGGGATGCTAATAGGAAGTGGTAAGAGACGGATTTTGGTGTCTTTGTACTCATACTTAATTGTAAAACTGAGTTAAAAAAACGTGTTGAGCAAACGTGTTAAGCAGATGTGGTAATGGGCTGAATAAGAGGACGCGTGTAAAGAAAGAAGGTTAGGGTGATTCAATTACCAGAATGCCCCTCCATGCAAACATGAAATTATCAAAATGCAAATGAGGAGTCAAACCCGGGTGGCAACAATAACAACAAAACAACCAAACCAACCACGTTAAAGACAATTTTGTAAAAACAAATGAAACAACAAAAATAAATAACTTTAAAAAAATTAAAACACAAAAAAAAAATCAATAACCTACTAAAACTAACATATAGGATAGTTGTATCTTAAATCATCTCGTAGCCATTAGGTATCCGGTTATCATTTTTCATTGGGTCCATGTGTTTCATGTGGTTAAAAACTACCAGGAGATACCCATTACTCGAAATCGATCTCAAACTCAACTCAAAAACCGACTTGAAATATGAAGGTCAATTGTACCAAATTTTTATTTTTAATAATTTCAGTTTTATAACAACTTTAATACTACTATATATTTACTAAGATTAAACAATATATTCGATTTCAATGCGTGTAAACAAACAAAAGATCGGTCTTACCTAGAATCATATGTCTCAAACCTATGAAAAAATTTATAGTTAATATCACCAATCTCGCACCAAAACACCTATCATGTTAAGCGTTTAAAAGGTTGAGGTTTCGTTTTTCCTCGTCGAATTCAAGTTTTTCTACCAAGACTTTAATTTGGTATTGTTCTCTTCCCCTTATAAGTGTGAATGTCAAAGGTAATTAAAAAATTATATTGGTAGGCCAACAACCAAGTAGCTTTGATGGCCTCATAGAATCGATGACATAAGTTGAGAGTTGTGTTGTAACCAACTCCTTCTAGATTAGAAAACGAAAAGATAGGCATACTCATACTCATACTATCAAGTTATTTTATATTGAATAATTAAATCTGATTTATTTAAAATTAGTATAGTTGGTCATGCAATTTTATGCTATATACCTTAAAGGAATGTTTTTACGTTGGCTTAAATTTGACTATAGAGTTGATTATTGTCAGTGGCAAAGCTTGGTTTTGGAATCAGCGGAGGCTGGACTTAATTTTTTTAGATCGGTAATGGAAAATCGGCGGAGGTCGGGCTCAATTTACATATGAAAATCGTAAATTTCCAATACTGCGCTAAAAAACAGGGGGCCAGGGGTGGTATCATTCGCCTCTGATTATTGTGAATCGGAAAAAAGAATAAATATCATAATTAAACTAACATGTGCTTAATCTCACTAAGGCTACATTCCCTCCTTCTAATAACACCCTAAAAATAGAATACAACCACCTCAATGACCCTTGGGGGGAGGGGGTGTGTTAGACTATGGGGTGTGGTTCCCCTTCCCCCTTCCTTCCCCTTGTCCACATAAGCGCCACCTCATTTTCCCCTTTTCCTCCCCCTTCTAGGGGAAATGGTTCCCCTTCCCCCTTCCTTTTTTTTTATTTTCTTTTTGATTTATTTTATTGATTTATTTTATTGATTTTATTTTTCATTAATATTTTTTTCATTAAAATTAAAAAACACATTACATTTAACTTAAAAAAAAACGAAAATTACATAGAAATTAAAAAAAAACCGAAAATTACATAGAAATAAAAAAAAAACCCGAAAATAAATAATTAAAACACTACATATTCATCGATCCCCGAGCCATCTTTTGATAATATTATCCTTAACTTTCGCCGCCACCTTACGTTCCTCCTCCGTAAGGTTATCGAGAGGAGCTTGCATCAACGCCAACTCTGTTGCTTCTTGTCTCGACATCTCCATTTCGAGGCGTTTTCTTTCCAACTCTAGCCTCATCGCTTCCCTCGCCGCCGTTTCTTCCTTCTCTTTTTTTTTCATGTTTAGCCTCTCAATATCCCTCGCCCTCGCCTCTTCTTTCTCCTTCTTTCTTTCCAAGTACCTCTCCGTTTGCTCCTGTTTAAACTCGTTAAAGTTTTGAAGCAACAACTCAATTTTCTCCACCGCCTTATCTTTCACCTCTTTTGAACCGGAACCAGAACCGGTTTCGACACGCTTTCCTTTTCCGCCCGATGCCGCTTTCTTGGCGGTGTCCCTTCCAGGCGGCCTCACAGAACGCGGTGTAGGCGCCTCGTCTTCAAACTCCGGGTCGTCATTGATGTTAATAGTACAACGAGCATCCGACCGACCACCACTATAACTCCCCGATGTGCTCGTTTTCGACCTCTTTGCTTTTTCCACCTCATTTTCCACAACCTTGAATTTTTCACACTTCGAGAAAATGTCATACGGTTTCATCAACCCAAACGCCCCGTTCTTGTCGGCGTATGTTTCAAGAGCCACCTTCAAGACGTTCTCGTCACTTTGACCCGTGGTACGATTAATCCAAGCATGTTGATGGTAACCCGCAAAACCTTGACATTTTCCCATCATTTCCCTACACTTGCTACTAACCGAGTGCGTGGTTCGGTTTTGTTCACGTTGTAACAACTTGTAAAACTCCTTAACCACTTGGTTCCAAAAGCCGTCCCTCTTACGATTTGTAGCTACAAATATTATTAAAAAAGTTAGTAAACATTAAAAACTTAATAATTATAAACAAAAAATAAAAAAAAAAAACAAACAGAAGGTTTGTAAAAAGAAAAACGAAAAAAAAAAAAAAAAAAAACAAAACAGTGAGTTATAAAAAACCGGAAAAAACAAAAAAAAAAAATAAAATAAAATAAAACAGTGGGTTTTTGGCAAAAAGATTAATAAAATCGAATTTTTTTTAAAAAAAAAATAAACTTTTACCTAGAATAGGGTCGGTAGAAGTGATAACCCAAGCTTTGGCCAACGCCTCCAACTCGTTGGGCTCCCAATGAATGGGATCCGCCCTCGTACTCGGACCTTCATCTTGGGCACGTTTTTTTCCTCCTTTTTTTGTAGTTTTTTTGGTACGGGCCGGTTCGGTTATGGGAGGAGGGACTTGGGTTTCGGGCACGTGATCATCATGGGAGGCCAAAGAAACAAAATCGTGCTCGGGTTGGGTTTGGGTTTGGGGTTGAGGTTGCCATTGATGTTGTGGCATGTGCCATTGGTGATGTTGAACTTGCATTTGCCAAGGATTAAACCCGGTTTGGGTGTTAAACCCGGGAAAAGGTTGTGACGAGGGTGTACCGGGTGTCGAGGGAAAACCGAATGGTGGTTGATTAGTGGGGTGAACGGGTGTGTTCGGGTTGAAGGGGCGTCTTGGATCCATGAATTTTTATAAAAAAATAGATGAAAGGATTAATATTTTGTTGTGTTTTGGTTGTTTGTTGTATTGGAGTGTATTGTTTTGAATGTAAAAGTGTTAAATAAATAAAGTATATAGGTAACCTTTTTTTTTTTTTTTTTTTAAAAAGTATCCGTTGCAAAAATGGCCCCAACGTTCAAAAAAAAGTTTCAAACGGTCAACAATTTCTTGGGAATGAGGACGGGGAGATCGGGGAGATTCTCCCGTGGACACCGATCACCGCTCGGGGGGGGGCGGTGTTCCCCTTCGGGGAAATTGCCACCTCACCCTTCCCGATCACTTCCCCTTCCCATACCCCATAGTCTTATTGAATAAAAAGTTGTTGAGGTGGAAGGGGTGTCAGTACCCTTGCACCCGTCAATGTTAGCCTAAGAGTTTAAGTAATTTTACATTCAATTAACATATTCTATTAGATGATGTTAAAAACCTTAAACGTTATCCTTTATGTCGTTTATCACTTTATTGTGATTGTTGACTTTGATCTTGGTATGTCACGCGCCTTGCAGTAAAACCCCGCAAGTAGAGTTTGAGGGTGTAACAATGCATACGTACAAAGCCTCAAGAATGATTAACTTAAATTCAAAAGCTCAACTTATTGCATTTGATTTGTACCGAGTTTCTTTTGAATTATATGTATACTTACAACTTGCACCCTGGTTTTAAAAATGTTCTGTAACAACTTGTATAACAAAATGTTTGGCTGGTTTGTAAATGTAACCCTTTTTATAGATAAAGTTTATTTTATATCGTAGTAGGTTTTTGTGCTACGCGATTTTTTACTAGAAAAAAGAAATATATATTTCACATAAACGTTAAACGATAAATACTAAGCATGTACCAATAAAGTGCATAATCGTCATGCATAAAGAACAACGGAACGACTTTTACTTTGGTCAAGGAATAATTTTTGTATAAAATAAGATAATGTCAAAAAGATGAAAACCAATTATTTGAAAAAGAACAAAACGTTAAACAAGATTGTTGGGCGAATTAGTTAGATACAAATGTGGCCTACGTGAGTGACATCTACCTCTGTTATCTTGAATAAAAATAAAAATTAAACGAAAAAATGGTGTGATAATTTTGATTCTAAAAAATTAAAAAGTTTTATGTATCACATTATCCGCAAGTTTTAACTTTTAAGAAATTTGGATTTTACTAACATTCCATTAATATTTCAGATTTCACCGTTTTTTTAAGGCTTAGTTCAGTGAAAATACTTGTACAACCCTAATCTAGCGGTCCCAAGTTTGAATCCCTACCCATACACCGGTGTCCTCCTTGCCTAAGCTCAAACCGTCATGGGGAATTTTTTTATAGTGTGTATCTGATTCACTGTTTTAGTAAGTTTTAAATACGTATGCATCCTTTGTTTATTAATTAACGATGGAATATACACATCATATGGCACATCCACAACTTTAGGTATGGGTGAAGCTTCTTTTAGGCTAGATCGGGCCTCGCGCCGCATTACAAAAAAAAATATATAAGTATTGAGTCCCCCCTAACTTTTTCTTTCAAGATTCGCCAATGACTGTAGCATCTATTCTTCTAAAATTCATGTACATACATGTGGTGTATGCGTTCATGCTATACACTTCCCATATATATACGAGAAGAATCAAATATCGAACTCATAAATGTTGTGAAAAACCGTAAAAACTTAATAGAAAAACCAATTAAAAAAATATACTACCACTATTATTAAGATTACATCAAAAAAGTTACATGCATTGAAAAATATAAATGCCAAGACATGTAAGTTTATCATTTACACGTGTATAATATAATAGTGTTTAAAAAAGTTGATAAGAGTAATTTAGAGAGGTTAGATGAATTAGCTAGTTGTCCCTAGCCTTTGGTCCAGTGGACACCGAGGCAATGATAAGGTTTGGGAATCGCCTTTGGTCGAGAGTTCAAGTCTTGGAGCTGACATGTTTTACACATAGGTGGTGGTCACTCACTGTCAATCACTCGTGCGAGTACCTGTGTGGTTTTTTCCTGTGAACACCCAGGTAGACTCTGAAGCCAATGTGGGTCCAGTTAAAACAAATAACTGACCGGAGTAGGGTGGTGAGTCTCCCAATGCGGGGGATACGACCAAATGTTGCATAAATTGAAACTCACAGTTCAAAAAAATGATGAATTAGCTGGTTTTCTAAAGTTGAAGTTTAGTGATAATGGCAGTGTAAACAATTGATTTTGATTAGTTTTGATCAAATTTTCACGGTTATCACGAATACACAAACAAACACATATGAAGCTTATTAAATTACCAATATTAAGTAAGAATGTGAGTACCACATAAACATAAATACAAATTGTTTTGATATGATAAATAAGACAATATATAACCGCAAATATTTCTCATTGCCATTACATAAACATCACATAAGTGCTAATTAAGTACACATGCTTATTGTGGTTATTGGACTTCTCTACGTACAAGTATTTAGTTTGGACTGAACGCTTGAGGCAAGACAAGGGACGATGGGATGGCGACAAGCTAAGGTTGAGTTTGATGCGAGAGAGCGAGGAAACATGGTGCACCCCTCCATCTTTACTACGATTCTCACCTTTTTTTATAATACCGGTTTATATATAAAAAATATGACCAAGACATGTACACTTAACAAGATTACGCATTCAATGTGTATTCCTAAATAATCTCATTTTTCAATTATTGAATCATTTCATTTTACCAAGTTCAATGTTAGCGAGATTAGTCAACATTTTTATGTTTCGATGCAACAGCAAGATGCTATTTGTAACAAGTAGTTTTGTTGGTTGGATAATTGGTCACATTTTATTCATGAAATGGATTGTTCTTAAAGACTTAATTAAAGACTTAAAAAAGACTTAAAGATTTACTTACGCGTTTACATATTTGTTCTCCAAAGATTTAAACCTATTACTTTTTAAATTTTACTAACTGAATAATCATAAGTAAGTGGACTATAAAACAACATTTCCATTGGAATATCTATTAATTTTAAACAACTTTATATATAAATCACTAAGGGGCTGTTTGGTAGCCTCTTAATCAGCCTCTTAACCATTCAGGTCTGAATCATTCAGCATTCAGACTGTTTGTTTCAGCATCTGAATGGAATGATTAAGTGCTGAACCATTAAGCTAATAAGGGATGCTGAATGATTCAGCTCTTAACCATTCAGACCATCTTAATGATTCAGCACTTAATCAACCAAACAGCCCCTAAATATATCGTAGAAAGAAAATAGAAAGAGTAGGAGTTTAGCACATATGATTGAGGTATTTACACCTTTAAGTCCATGATTCACAAATAGAAAAAGAAAAAAAACGGCATCTCTTTTCGGAAAATGCAAATAGCACAAGTTTTATTGGTGATCCTTTGTCTAACTTTATATTTCTCTTTTTAAATTCAAATTTATTTTAACTTTTTCGTGTATCCTTCTTTCTTATTTGATAATAAAACAACTTACTAAACAATGTTATTTATATTTTCTAAAACAGAAATATATCAATATGAATAGCCATAATTCTTTATATTTATTTACCTCCAAAATTATATTTGGTTGATTATGTTACAAATCCTAATAACAGCTATGGCAATTAAATATTGCTTGACCATCATGATTTTTTTACGGGTTAATCACCTAGTAAGTCCTATATATGGACTTATAGACAATTAAACCCCCCACCTCCGACTAGCTAGGTCGGTCATCATTGGCATTTGGCAACCATCATGATTATTTAACAAACCCTAATAACAAGTCTTTAAATATATAAAGGTTGCATTTATTCTTTGAAAGAAAGTTTGGTTAAGTAAAGTCTTTATTATTTGCAAGCTTTGTTGATTTCTTTCTTCTTCACGCTTAGCAAGAGAATGCTCTCTTGAAATGAAGTGAACAAATTACCACAAATGGAGTTCATTGCTTGGCACCCCTTTTGTAGCACGTCGTAGCTTAATTCTCTTCCACCAGTTTCACATTGTTGTAACCAGCTAAGCCCGTTGTCTTGAAATGGAAACACAAATGCACATTCAACGGCTAATAAAGAATAATGAAATGCTTAGTCTATAAACCTATGACTATTCGCTAATCACGAGTTAATTAGGGATCTCGACAGCATGCATAGATATTTGTATAGATTTTAGTTGTCATGACTAAATGACTAATTGATTAGTCCACAATTATACGTATAAGCGTGTTATTTCTGATATTATATATTTTTATATGTTCATGACATTATAGCCTAGTAGCATATTGGAGGTGAGATAAGGCTTAGGAATATCATTTGGTCCTGGGTTCGATTCTCACAAGAGAGGTTTTCCCAGATTCATTGGGTTTCCTCCTGAATTTGTGTATAACTTTATTGTCTAGTCAAGATGGATATGATCGGGTGGGACTGTTGCTGACACGATGATTCTTCAGTGGTCTGTCAGTGATCCCAATTTAACGTTAAAAAATATATATATTTTTATACCTATCCTGTTACACAATAATTGGAGTTTATATTGAGTTTTTTTTTTTTTTTTGCATATTTAATATTAGTTAATGAATTATTATTTTACATAATTTTAAAACGAATAATTGGGAGGTGGAAACAGGACAAGGCAGTTTTCAAACAAAAACACAATCTACCCTCCAAAAGAATCTTAATTGGTTATATTTTTTAAATCTTTATTAACATTGTAGTAGGCATCGCACTATCGCAGCATATAGAAATCCTTGAGGTCACGGGCCCTCCCTTGTACAGTTGTACTTCCTTTCCAGTTATTATTTTTAACAACTATTATCTTATTGAGCATAAATTCAATTGTTCTTATCCTAAAATTCATAGTTGTTCACAAAAAAGACTACTAGTTAATAGTTATTATATACTTTTTATTAATTTACTTCTGAATGGTAAATTAGATTGTGTTTTAAAGTGACCAACGGTTCGATGATTCTTTTATTATTCTCAATTGAAGTTGGACTATTAATGTTATTAAAATCAATATATGTCTAATGAAGTTTTTAAATTAATAATTTTCATTTAATTATCTTTAAATATATACAAAGTTAACCCTTTTGCCCTGCGTATGAGTATTCTTTTAACAAAACAAAAGCGCCTCGCACTTATTTAAGTTTACTTATGTCGTTTTTTTTTCTTCATATTATAAAATCTATGGTATGAAAACTTAATCACTCATAAGCTTAGTAAAAGAATTATTATCCAATAACTAATTTACACAAATACCCATTTGGTAAAACTTCTTTTAATCTTAAACTGTAAACTTAAAATCGTTTTGTAAACTTATGATTGATGGTGTGTTTAATTTCAATCACCTGCGTTAACCCCTCACATGCGTTTCCCCTTACATACATTAGCGATTCAATGGGATTCAATACAAACTTCAATCTCTACCATTATATTGAAGGGTCTATATCAAACGTCTCACATTCCAATGTCCGTTTCTAGCTCCACCTAATAAGAACATGGAAATTGATATCACTTGGAGATATTTGCGAATGACTACATCCATGTATAATCAGGTTCGAAATTTACTCTTATCTTTTCTCTGTAATTTCGTTTTAAAGGACCCAAAAATTGATTATCTATTCTCTTCATGCTACACGTTCTTCTTTTTTTATTCTTTAGGGGATAAATTCTTGATCGAATCAAGACAGCGTAGAAACGATGGATGCGGTACACAAAACGGACCGGTAATCGGTGGGCCTTTAAAGTTTTATGGTTTAGATGGTAAATTAGAAAGCGAAAAGGTGGAGACTGAATACTTATTCACTTTAGTTATACTTCATCCCTGTATGTCGGGCCAACCGGACATGCGTAATTGGTATTGATATACGTTTCTTAATGATTTGTAGGTGGCTAAAGTTATGTTAAAGTTGCCATAACATGGATTCTTTTTTCTTTTTTTTTTTGTTGCTTAGGTTGTTTAAATAATTTATTCTGCGATGAGTGGCAACATATATGATGCCAATTTTGCATGCTTGTATGAAATCCTGCTCAAAACAGAGTCTACGTCTCTACGATGCATTCGCCCTTTTTCAGGTGCGCGATATGTCATTCACACTAATCACTTGCAAAACAGACAACCACCCGCTTGCCATAACATGCAGGGAATCCCCAGATTAGAATTTCATGTTATATAACTAACTTGGTTTTGTTATGGTATTGGCTCAAAACAGAAACGAGCCTCCTTATGCACACCCTTGAAATCACCAGCCTAAGTGTTGTGTTTCCCGCCGCATCGCGCGGGCACCCCACTAGTGTCCTATAACTGAGATGGTATCAACATGGTCAAGGAAGTGGGTCTTCTCTTCTCTTAAAGGAATTATCTTTTAAAGAAAGAAAAAAGGGGTGGATCAAAGGGCCAAGTCCTACTATTGCGCTCCATTGCTCAAATCATCTATTGATAGTACATTACAGTATAAATGTTCATAGAGCTTTTTAGCATATATTTAATAGACAAAATTAATCTTCTAGCTATATAGAGCAACATCTTTAGAAAGAATAGCAACGGTGGTTCTGCCATTAATGGGCCTTGAATGTGATCATGCATTAATGAAGCTACATGTAGACATGTAGTACAAATGTTCTCTCTTGTCTAATAGGATAGCAAAGGGCTTGTAGCTGAGCGATACCAAGATATGTAAAAAATGAGCTCATCTCTAAATGGTTGAGGGTTCTAGTCTCACAGTATATCTTGATCTAGATTTAGGAGTAGGTTCAGAGTGTGTAAGTTAGGTGTTCCAAAAAAAAAAAAAAAAAATCTAATAGAGTGGTTGCAGATATGACCTTGCATGTAAAAGTACGCTATTTATAGTGTGATCATTGTTGATTCACTGGCACCCCCTAATTAAGCTCAGGATTCATTTTGAATGTATTTAACATGGTTAAGTTTTGAAATTTTAGTATGTTTTAAGGACTTAAGGAGGTTAAGCGTACATCGAATGATGATTGTGTACCTGGGACATCTAGGGCTATTCATGAGCCGAACCGAGTCGAGCCAGGTCAAGCTCGCGCTCGGCTTGGTTATAAACCGAGCTGGTTTGGCTCGGCTTGGATTTGAAACCGAGCTAAAAATCAAAGCTCGAGCTCGGCTTGGTTTTAAACCGAGCCGGCTTGGCTCGGCTTGCTTTGGCTCGAATTTTAAAAAGAAAAATGGCTTTCAAAATTCAGTAGTTTAAAACATTATTCAATAGTTAAAAATAACACATTTAATATAAGTTCAACCTAATACATTACAAGTTAAAATCAAGTGCAAGCAAATACAAAGTAAGTCTCAAATTTCAGCGGAATACAATATAAGTTCACCTGCATACGAATTAACCCCCTAAATATGCAATAGGTATCTGATTGAACTCCTAAATACTGACATCTTTGAAATCAAACAAGTATTGAGTTTGATAACTTGAGTACTTTAACAATTATCATGATGTTATGGTTTATTTAAATAACTTGTTTAGTTGTAACTTCAATCCCAAGTACACAATCTCCATGCTACTATTACCAGATATCAAATATGTTACATGTTCCCCATTTTTTTAAAGATTTTTATAGTATATTATATGTATATAAAAAAATATATATTAAAAATTAAAGTTATCCGAGTCAAATCGAGCCAACTCGGCTCGTTACGATCTGAACAGAGCTAGGCTCACTTTCTAACCAATCCGAGCTGGTTCGGCTCAATTTCAAACCAAGCAAAATCGAGCGAGCTTTTTTCGAGCTAAATCCGAGTGAGCTCCGAGCCACGAGTTTTTTGACGGCCCTAGGGACATCTGGGTTGTGCTAGAGGTTAAATCTTGTCCCAAGTCAAAGTGTTGTTAGAGTTTGTTTAATTTTTAAATGGGGATTTTTTTAAAGGTCCCGGCCCTCCATACCAAAACACACACAAAGCTATGTATTTCTCTCTTCAATAAGTGACTTTTAAATATCGATCCGTATTCAGTATTTAAGAAAAAAGAATCAAAATAATCAAAATCAAAGATCCGAAAGGAAGACAAAATAGAAGGTAGCCTTGTGTGTTCTCCATTGTAAATTGTATCAACACTTGTAAGAATCGTAATGATGATCACTACCAACAACTCTAGAAATTAAAGTTATCATCTTTACCAATATTAGTGAGAGAAATATGATCCCTAATTTATTAGTAAGATGTTGTAATGATCGTTTCTTCTGGATTAGAGATATAATTTTAGTGATGACTACAAGCTTTGGTTAAACACCAGTTAGTTAACTAATCTAAACTATTATACAGCTTTTGTGTGATGATACTATTCTAACATTAAATTACTATTTTCATATTGTTTACAAGCAAATGTTTTTCAAAACATATTTTTAACAAATAAAGGGATTTTAAAAGTGGTTATGATATTTAAAAAACAAAACATCTCCACCCTCTTTAACTTATCACATCTTAACCAAATAATGGATATAATAAAGAGGAACTAGATTAATATAATATGCATCCCAACCATCATTTAGTTTTGTGTTAATGTAATGCATACCTCTTCATCCCAAACTATTACTTGATTATCTTTTAACATCTTACAAGCTTTTAATAAGAAATGTTTTTAATAAACATTTTTTTAAAGTAGTTATTGAATGAAAACAATTTCTCCATCTTTAAATTCGTGTTTAAGTTTTGAAATGTGTATTTTCCAAATTAAACTCTTAACAATCGTGTGTAAGGCTTTGGAGTATACTTTAATCCTCCTCAACTACACCTAGATGTCACATCACCCACTTTTCTTCATTTCACCCCAAGAAAAATGGTTTTAATACCGTTAACTTCACATAACCATATTTTTAGTGGGTTAAAAAAGGAAAAAAATTAACGTCACCTCTTAGCATCCTGTTAACATGTTAATAAACAACTCATTTAATGCCTCTTAACACAAGGAGGAGTGATGTGCACGGCACCCCCAACCCCCATTATCCTTCGCCCTTTGATGTGCCATACTGGTTAACATGTCATGTCACCGTTTACACCATATATGTTAGTGTATACCCCATGGTCAAATCCTCGAAACAATAGCATCATTAATTGTTAAAAATAGAGATATTGATAGAAAACGCCCATATCTTTATGTCATCATTGTAAGTTGATTTATAGACTATTACATCGCTGTATTAGGGCATTCAAATTGACATCTAAAACCAAAAAATACATTGAACTTTTGGATTTCGGTTTTCCTAACTTAATCTAAAACTACTTTATTGTAACTATATATGTGTGTATTGATAAGTATGAAAAATAGAAACTAGCTTTGTTAGATATACTATAATACGATAGAAAAGGTGTTGCCATCAATGCTAACCGGTTTGTTTCAAAGTATGAACAAATACATGCATCATGTAGGCATAGAAAAACCATGATGTAAGCTTGAAAAAAGAGAGTGGTGCAATTATTATACGAGATTCCAAACAATATGATGTCATTATTTGTTGGATACACGTAAGTATATATGTTTCTATTATCAAGCTACAAAACTAGATAGAAATAATTTGTTTTTTTAAGGAGCTCCTATTCGAATATTTGATACAATAAAACTTAGAAAACCGTCATGTCTGATTTGATTTCTTTTTTTTTTCGTTGTTTTAATCGAATTCGAGGGTTAGTGAGAAAGTATGTTTCCTGCAACAAAACCTTCGTTAAAGGATGTTCCTGCAACAAAAATTTCGTTAAAGGCTGAATCCTGCAAGTTTTAAACATTAAGGCTGAAACCTGCAATTTTGAGTAAACGTAAAGGACGTTTTCTGTAATTTTGTCTTCGAGTGAAACATGTATGTTTACATATACTGAGACTTGAGAGTATTCGAAGTTTAAGTGTGGATCTCAAGTGAGTTTGAGCATTATAGTATAAGCGATTAAACATCTAGGGGGGGGGGGGGCATAACCAGAAATGGTCACGGGTACTCCATTACCAGCATGGTAACATCGTCGCTGCTGGTGATGGTAGTGGATCCGTGGACCATTTGCTGGTTGTAGTTAACGGTCAGTGAAATGTTTTTTAAATGCAACGGTCATTTTTTTTTTTTTTGCTATTTTATCAATATTTTAAATGAAACGGTCACTTTTTATGACCGTTTATCTTTTTTTTGACCGTTTAATAAGATATGGGACGTGTGTGTATATATGTATATATATAAAGGTTTTTTTTACCTTGTTTGAACCAAAAAAAAAAAAAAAAAACCTTAACATTTAAGTCTCAAACTAGTTTCAAACACAAACAAATGGATGCAAGAAAATCAAAGAGCGTGGCAAAGGGTGGGAGGGGATCCTTTACATCAAGAGGAGGGGGTTCAAGTAGGAGAGGTAGAGGTGAGTGTTCGAGCTTGGGTGCGGTGGAAGGTTATAGGCATGTGATGAATTTTTCAAAGAGTCAACCACTCCAAGCACCACAACCGTTTTATCCACAAACACAACCACTTCAACCACAATACCAACAACCCCAAAGCCAACCTCCACCTAATTATTATGCACATTATTTTATGACACCACAACAAATAGAGGAGTTTGACCTTTTTGCAATGAGGAGTCCAAACGTTCGTCAAGCTAATAATGAGACAGAGCGAGACCTCCACCTACGAGACGATGATGTGAAGGAGGAAGAAGAATTTGTGCCAGAGACACAATACACGACACACGAAGATCAAGAAGGATATCATTTAGGCGATGATGTGGAAGAGCTGCTTGTTGTAAAAGATGAAGTTGCAGAAGTTGACAAGCGGGGAAAAGAAATTTGGCAAGCGATCAAAGGCTGAGAAGTGGACAACGACACAAGAGGTTGCTTTGGCAAAAGCTTGGTGCTATGTATCGGAAAACAGGGAGCAAAGTAATGAAAGAAGCAGGGGGAGTTTTTGGAAGATGGTTCTAAAACATTACACGGAATTGTTGGAAGGATCCACCCAAAGCCTCGATCAAATTACTTCAAAATGGACTGCCATGAACCCACAAATGAATATGTTCAATGGACTTCATCAACAATGGGTAATATTTATAATTATAGCTAAAGTATAGTTTTATTTTATTATATAAATTTTACTAAAATGTATTTTTATTTTCTTGAATATACGAGCGCCTACGAGGCAGTGGATGTAGTGATTTTAATGTGATGCAACAGGAGCTGAAAGATTTCAGAGGAACTCATCCTTCTGGTTTTAATCATCAAGTGGCATGAGAGATTGTAAAATGGAAAAACAAGCCTTGATGGGTTCCGACAAGAGATGGAAGTCATCGGAAGGCGGCAACTATCATGCGTCTGCGTTTTCTACACCGGACGACTTCACCCCCACTAGCCACATACCGAATCTCAATGAAGATGCCAACCATACGAAACCAAAACGCAAAAATAAGAAAGTCGCCACCGCCGCGTCTTCAAGCAAAATATCCTTGGTTGACGAATTCGGGTCATACCAAGCGATGAAAGAAGATAAATTGAACCAGCTGGTCATCCTACAATCTCAACAAGGAGAAAAAACTTTAGCGTTTTGGAGGAACAACACTAATTGTTAAGGCAAAGGCAGTATAAGAGGGCTGTTCACGAGCCGAGCCGATCCGAACGGAGCTTTGCTCATGCTTGGCTCCTTTACAAACCGAACCGAGCGGAGCGGCTCGTTTACAAGCGAGCCGAAAAACCGAACGAGCATTCTTCGAGCGTAAATTTTCCGAGCGAGCGCCGAGCGAGAATCGAGCAGAATATGGACAATTATAAAATTGGGATGCTTTCTTCGATGTTTTTCATTGTTGGGTCACAAGTAAGGTCAAAATATCCGATGATAACACTAATATTGAGATCCCATTGTCCAACGCTGAGGTTTAGATTGCGGTTGGTGAGGTGATGAGCATACGTCAGACAACAGTTGTTGCATTGTGACGTCGGTGTGATATCAAGCGACAATTAGCGATGGACAATTATTAACATAAAGAAGTCAAGACTGTCACCTCATGACTTATTGTTTTACTATTAAATCTAGTGTTAATTTTTTTATTGTTTTAAGTAGGGGTGCAAATGAGCCGAGCAGCTCGTGAGCTACTCGAGATCGACTCGATAAAAGGCTCGAAACGAGCCGAGCCTTATCAAGCTCGAGCCGAGCTTGAGCCAAAAACTAAGCTCGTTTACTTATCGAGCCCGAGCTCGAGCCTGACATATGAAGCTCGCAAGGCTCGACGAGCCTTATCGAGCCTTAATATAATATTAATTTTATTAGTATTTTATACTATTTACCCTATATTTAAAGTTGTTTAATAAACGAGCCGAGCTGAGCTTTTGACTTATCGAGCATATTATTTTTATTATTTAATTTAATACATTAACTAATAAAGACTAAACGAGCCGAGCCCGAGCCGAGCTCGAGCTTGAGAAACTACCAACGAGCCGAGCTCGATCTTTAAAAACAAAGCGCGAATCGAGCCGAGCTCGAGCTCGAGCCTTTATATGTTAATCGAGCTCGAGCCTGGTCGAGCTCGGGCTCGGCTCGGCTCGGCTCGGCTCGTTTGCACCCCTAGTTTTAAGTGGGCTGGTTATATTTTGTTTGCATATGCTAAGTCAAATCCATTAGAATCTTATATATAAAGCCATAAATTTATCTGTAAATTGTGTGTATATTTATTATTAAATAAATAAAAATTTATTCGAGCCGAACCGATCCGAGCGTACCTTTCTCGTGCTTGGCTCATTTACAAACCGAGCCGATCGGCTCATATACAACCGAGCGGAAGATCGAGCGAGCATTTTTCGAGCATTTTTCGAACGAGGGACGAGCGATCCACGAGCGGCGAGCGATTTGAACAGCCCTAAGTATAACCATGACTTGAATATGTATTCAAAACTGCACTACCACCTTAAAGGTAAAAGCTCAGAATTGGTTTTGAAACGAAAAGAAGAAATCGTGCCGAAATACGATTAGGATCGTTATTGGGTGGAATGTGACGATGAAGGCAATTAGTAGATTATTTTTTATTTGTATATTTTTTTTAAATGGACCTTTCTTGTATTTATTTTTATTTTAAATAAATATATTTTTATTTTAGTTAATATAATTTTAATTTTAATTAAACTCTTTATTTAAAAAAAGAAAACTAAATAAATAACATTCCAGTAAAGTGAATCAGTTAAGTGTTGCATTCAAAAAAACAATTTTAATGAAGTTAATCAGTAAAGTGATGTGACAGTGCATGATTGGTTGAAATAAGTGAAGTGAAAACTAAATTAGCTGAGTGCCCCTCCCCTAACATATGTCATGTATATAGTTAATATAAGCAACATTATCGTAAAATTTAACTCATATTGTTTTTTTTAACGGTCAATTGAAATCACTCACGGATACTGGAGCGTCATTGTGCCACCAGTGTAACTACATGATCATATTCCACCACCAAATCCACCAATTCAGGAGGAAACTCAGAATTATGAGAAAAACCCTTAAGAGATTTGAATATAGGACCTTATAGTCTTTAAGTCTTATCTCATCACTAAGATGCCGCTAAGCTACAATGCTTTTTACATTTAACTCATTATGTATGGGTTAAATATGTCTATCTTTATTATTTTGTAGATTTTTAGGTTGGATAAATTTAACGATGTCGGCTCATGTGAATTTGTGTCTTTCTTTAGGCTAGCCCTAGTCTAGCTAAGACTTAATTGGCCAATCAATTAAGCCAAAAGATTTGAAAATAATTCTTTATTGGACTAGACCCCTACCATCTATGAGTAGCCGTATTAATCCATTTTCATTTTAGTGATTACGGATAAATTTGAACTCTTTTTTTTTTAACGGTCAACTAAACAACGTCGGGTACTTCGTACGCGGCCTCCCAGTGACAAAGGCAGGGGCACAGCCCGGCCCACCCCGGACGCACGAAGCCCATAGCCCGCCCGACAGCCCGCTTCTAGGGAAAACCCGACCTACATACCCGCCCGAAGGCACGACAGTAGTGAACCGGTAAAACCTGGCGAGATCAGGACTCGAACTCATGACCATAGGCCATGAGTCATCCATCATTTCTCATTATGTCATTCGTGGGAATCGAACCTGAGACCTCCAAGAGAGATCTCTGGTCCATTCACCAACTGAGCTACCCATGAATGACGGATAAATTTGAACTCGGTAGAGAATTGGTAGTTATTGTGGATGGATAAAAGATGTGGGTTTGAAACAAGTAACGAATCAAGTGATATTTGTTTGATTGCATGATCTCGTTTACTCACATGAAAAATCATATATTAATACGATATATAAACTTGAAACATATAAGAAATACTATGTTGAGATTGTTAAAAACTTTTGTTAAAAATACCTGAGGTTTTTGATCGTGTAGATGATTAGTTTTAGTAATCTCTTGCAGGTGTGGGACGAGCAAAGTATTAAGTGACACTTGTTTGATTATCCAAACCTACTTACTTTAGCTTCATATGAAAATAAGGTTGAGTTGGAAGAACCGTGGGAACTCTGATGTAAAATGTTAATTTAAAAGAAAAAAAAAATTACACACTGACATAAAAACGGGTAACTCCGACGTAAAAAAAAATGATTTTTTTACGGTGGTTTACACTGGTGTAAAAAAAACAGCACATCAATGTTGACTTTTAAATTTCTATTCAATATTTTATTATACTTTAATTTACAACCACACATTCTTTTTTAAATAAATTAAGTTTGTGGTTAAAAAGTGAGTTCCTGCTGTTCTTCCAACTCAACCATGTTCTCATTTTACCCTTTCCTACTTACATTGAGCCCATATTCTAATATGATACGCAATTTATAAAATAGATACATATATATATATATATAATAAATCTATTATAATATATATAAAAGAATTGGTTTAAGTTTCAAAATCTTTTATCTTTTCATATGATATTGTTTCTTATTATAAAAACATCTTATTCATTTGGATTTAATAATAATAAATTATTATTGTAGAATTATTTAACCTAGGTTTATTATTTGTTCGGATCTAGCAATCTAAGCGTTTGATGTTTTTTTGGCTATTTGTTTTATTGATTGATTGTAAACGGTTGAATGTTATTTGCAACTTTGTTCTTTATCTTTCAATTTCTGAGAGTTCTAAAATTTGGATCTATTAGAGAGGGTTTGGTTTGGTAATCATTAATTGACAATTGTGTTGTTTCTTGTGGATCTTTAATCAAGTCGCTTAGGTATGTTGTTTCATGTTGACTTTTATTTGAATTAATAAACTTTAATTTGATTTTATTTATTATTAGTTGTGGTTGTGTTGATGTTGTGATTAAAGGAAGCTGACGGAATCAGAATTTCTCTCATACGCCAGTATCCGTGTTTTGAACTCAGATTTCGCTTAACGTAACGATATAGTCTTCTTTGTTCTTTCGATTTAGTTGTTGTTTGCACCTCATATGCAATGTTGTCTTTGCTGGTTAGCCACGCCTTAACAAAACTTGAGCTTTGTTTCACGGTCATGTCATGTATATAATAGATTGTATTTTAAGTTTTAACACCAGTTAAATGGTTTTATATGCTCTTTATAACATGTAGGCGATCATGCGAAATCTTCCAGTGTCTGACATGATAGAATCGTGCTCTGTGGCTGGCCCTGGTTGTATAAACGTTAAGTTATCAACACAATGGATAGCTAAGGTACTGATTTTGATTGCTATATAATTATTACAATGTGAAAAATTGCAGGCTTTCTAATACAGGTTGTCTTAAGAAATGTCATCTCATGTATATAATTGTATTTTAAGTTTTAACACCAGTTAAATGGATTTATATGCTCTTTAATTGGTCATACAAAAAATTTGTTATGCAAATGTTGATTAGTTGATGGATGAATATGAGAAGAGGCAGGTTGATTCATGTGTACAAGCAGATAAAACCGATCAAGGTCCGTATCTTAATGATGCTTTAACCAGGTTTTCTTCTTTTATCATTTTTTATTAAGTCATATTAGATGTTTCAACCCCGGGACCTTCTCGGGGTAATCAGCTAGTGGCACTCATATAGCAATTCTCCCCTTGAAAGTGCCATGTAGGATGCCATGTGACATTGAGATATTTTAGGAAAAAAAGAATTTAAAAACATAATTAGATTTATTTCTCTCATGTTTCCTTCCATAATTTTTAAACGTTATTATCTTTTATATACGAGATTTTTTAAAGAAAAAAATTATACCAAATTAGCGAGCATTTTATTATCTTTTCAACGAGTACCATAGTGCTATATAAAAAACAGAGAAAAAAAACGACCAAATTAACGAGCGTTTTATTATTTTTCCAACGAGTACCATAGTGTTATATAAAAAACGGAGAAAAAAACGACTATTTTTTTTGTAAGGTTTTGTTCATACAAGAAAAAAAAACACAAAGTGTTCCGGTTATTCATTAATCATGTATAACCAAGTCATTAATTATGCTCAAACCAGTAAATATGAATTCTATTTACAACAGATGTTAGCATTGAAGTTCTACATTGTTTTAGGCAATGTTGCAAAAGTCGCTAGGCGCTCCCTAGTCGGAGTCGGGAGTACTCGGGGAGTACTCGGCCTAGTCGGAGAGTACTCAGGGAGTACTCGGCCTAGGCCTAGAGTACTCGGTCCTCGGCAACCTACCTTGTAGTGATTACTCAGGAAATACTCGGCCTCCGAGACCTTGTTTTACAACAGAGGTTTTAGGTTATGTTTTAATATTAGAGTTATACATTGTTTAAGGCTAGACGTTAACATTGGAGATACATTGTTAATTGTTTTAGGTTAGGTGCTACCCGAAGCTTTCCTGCATGTAACTGTAAAGCGCATCAATCTATTTCGTATGTAAAATTGATATGTCATATTAGATTTCTCAACACGGGACGCTCCCGGGGTATAAATCTAGTACTAGAGAATTTCAAAATTTTGAAATTATCAAAATCATAAAATTGTTAGAAATGCTGTTGTGTTTTTATATTTCTAAGTTGGTGTTTTATGTAAATTTACAATCGTGTTTTGAGTATTCGCTCTCTAGTAAGTAATATTTAACCAAATAAGACTATAAATGGGTATTACCAACTAGCCCAATAATTAATGATGAGTAACGCTACTCGACAAACATGGGACATTGTTGTATAATAGGGTATGAGATCGATGCTATCAAAACCGTTTCACACCTGACCCATTGTCATCCATATCCTTTGGATTACACCTTCTAGAGCATATAACGACCTTTTTGGAGCATTTATGTAAAGTTAGACACTTCAATTCCGTAACCGATTTTCCCATGGACCCCGAATCAAAAGGTCTATGCTCACAATTATAGGTATTGAGGATGGGGTTAGTCCTAAACTTTATATTTTTGAAACAAAATTTCAACAAAATGAAGTAGAAATGCTTTGAATGCAGTTTAGGACCATAAACATGTAATAAAGTAACACCAACAAATTAAGATCCCTTCCCCAAATTAATTTGGGTTTAAAAGACCTTTATTAGCATATTAATTATCAAATAATCGTAGTATTCATGTTTATTGAACTTAAATAGTTTTGTGGAAAAAGTTTTGTGGAAAAACTGGTTATGTGGTTACGTAAAACGGGCCCATGTAACTTTCAGCTCATTTGAGGCTAAGTTGCTTATGAAGAAAGCCAGTTTTATACAGATGTGATTTTACAATCGGCCCAACCTCCAATAGTTTATTAAATTTTGATGTTTAAGGACTAACTAGAATCTTAACCCGTGTTGCGAGATGTAGCAGCAAAGTCGACTTCTTTACACGTGTATCCATGATGACATTAACTTGTGGTGCGCGCACATGACATTACACGTTTTTTACTTTGTTACACAAGTTAAGTTCGTGCCATTAACGTTATTAGACATAGATAAGAAAGAGTATATTTTTGGATTTTGTTGTATAAAGTCGTAGATGTAATTCAGACAATGGTGTAAAGTCGTAAACGTAATTTAGACGCTAACGTGGTTAGGCGTAGATAAAAAAATAATATAATAATAATAATGTGTCGCACGTTTGGTGTAAAGTCATAAACCTAATTTAAACAAAATGAGGTGTCAACTTATTAAGTAGAAAAAAGTTGGAGGGTGAATTACCAAAATTTAGAATTGAGGAGGGTCGTAAAAGTAATTTAAATAAAAGGAGGTGTTAAGTTATTATGTAGAATAGGTTGGAGGCTCAAGGTTATCAACTATCAAAAGTTAGAAGTGAATGTGTATCTTACTTAAAGATAAGGGTTACTACTGTTTCATGTCAAAAGTTTAAGGATTCATAATGAATGTTCTCAAAAATTTGAGAGTTAATATCTAATAGTGTTAAAAGTTGAGGGCTAAAATAGAAAGGTCCACCGACCGACCTTTCTCTTTAAGATAAGTGTAAAAATAAATTTTGATTTGAATAGTTTTAGATAGTTTTTTCACGGTTCGCACGAAATATATATCTTCCCAAATTAAGCTTCCCATATATATATATATATATATATATATATATATATTAAGTTTATATTGGAAACCCTTGTTATAATGAAAACTCTGGAAACTCTAACTTCCCGAGCTTTTTTTATATGAAAATTTTAGGGTATGTAATATACATAATTTTAAGCATTTTGAGCCAAATAAAAAAAGTGTCAAACACTTTTTTTAAAAAAAAAATATCGGTAATACTTTGTTAACACATGTTAATTTCGCTTAACATGTGTTAGTCGAAAACTTATATTTTTTTTTAAAAAAAAGGTGTTCGGCGCTTTTTTGATTTTTTTTTGGCTCAAAATGCTTAAAATCATGTATATTACATGCCCAAAAATTTTCAGGCCCTAAAAGCTCAGGAAGTCAGAGTTTCCAGAGTTTTCACTATAACAAGGGTTTTCTCAGGATCCAAACCATATATATATATATATATATATATATATATATATATATATATATATAGGGGAAGTATTGGGAGAAAACCCTCCAAATTGAGAAAACCCCAAGAAACTCAATGGGTGGCTTAGATTCAGCCACATCATCCAATTGCAACTTGCAAGAATTGGGAGGGAAAGGGTATGATCGTCATTTTACTCAAAGCATCAAATCTCTACTTTTATATGTTTTGCCAGATTCTTTGTTTTTATTTGATTTTAAACTTTTCCCTCTATTTCAAACATAAAATTATCTCCCACTCTCTCTCATCGCCACAACTTCCTCCTACATGCCACCACCCAAACCCTACCACCACCAGCCCATCACCACCATCCAACATCTACCAACAAAGAATTCTTAGCACAACAGCCTTTATCTTCAACCCTAGACTGCAAAACCCCAAAATCGACATCTGATTCAAGAAACAAACACCACCTCCATATCTCTGGATGATTCCCCTCTGTTAAAGCACGATTCTAACGAGAACCCGACAACACAAAAACCCTCACCACCAAGAAAACCCATCTTATTTGGAAGAATTTAGAAGCAAGAAAGTTACAAGAAACGAAGCAGAGGTGATTTTGCAGGGGTGAAACAAAAACAAAGAGTTGATAAAGACATTTTCTCCACTTGAAACAAAACGAGCAAAGGTGATTTTTACATATTTACGAGTGCTTTGTATTTTTGCTTGATGGATCTGCTTTTGTATTTTGCTTCATGTCTTCTTCTTCAACCTCTGTTACAAACTGGTTTTTGGTTCCTAGTGTGTTAGGCATCTGGGTATTTATATTTTGATTGTTTTTGAGGAATTAGGGTTAAAGATTTTTTGGAAATTTGGGGGTTTGTTTTGCACACCAAGTGTTTGATCAAATGCTTGAATGAAAAAAACTTATGTCAACCTTTATTATTATTATTATTATTATTATTATTATTATTATTATTATTATTATTATTATTTTGTTTATGTTAGATTGGATGTTAAAAATATCATATTTTTTGAATTGGGTAAATGTGTTTTTATTACATATTTTTTGTTTAAAGTATTTTAGTTTTTGAATTAGAAGCTGAATCTATCCCTATTAACACGTGTTAGGGTTCAATTAACATGTGTTAAATAGCAAATGTGTTTTTTTTATTCTCTTGGTATATCTTTTGATTTTTCTCTAATAATTTTACTTTTTATTTCTTATATATATGTTTATTCTGTGTGAAGGTTTTGATTTTTTTTTGAATCTAGATAGATAACATATGTTAACAATAGGTGGATAAATATGAATGTTAATATGAAGATGGATATCAAGAATGCATGAGTGTGTATACTTTGTAGGTGTTAGATGAATGATGATGAACTTGTGTTTTCCTGATATCATAATATTCCATCAAGATTTTGACCAGAAAAAAGTCAAACCCAAAAGAATTAACCTTTGATTTAGAAGGATTTATTAGAGAAGATTTAAAAGTGTTATGGGCTTTGTTTGACTTAAATTAGGGGTTTTTATATGCGTATTTGTTACTCATGTTCTTAATTAGTTTATGAAGAAGATGTAATTGAAAGATAGGATTATTTGGAATGTTTTTGTTATGAAATACTTGTTATGAATTGGGTTTATTATTAAATATTTGTTATGAAATATTTGGAATATTTTTGTTATAAAATTTTTGAATCTAGATAGATAACATATGCTAATTTTGTAATAATTTTGTTTTTTATGCTATGAAAAAGCTAGTTTTATAGAGCGTTTTTCTGCCATGTGGTGTGACTTCTTTTAGTTCTGAATTAGGAACTGAATATATATCTCAATTAACATGTGTTAGGGTTCAATTAACATGTGTTAAATAGCAAATGTGTTTTTATTTTCTTGGTATATCTTTTGATTTTTATCTAATAATATTTAACATTTTATTTCTTGTATATATATTATTCTGTGTGAAGGTTTGATATTTTGTAGTGGTGCTTACTGATGTGTCACGGTTATTAACTTGTGTTAGTAATGCTAACACATGTTTGTATTGGTGCCTACTGATGAATTTATCCCCATTAACATGTGTTAGAGTTTAATTAAAATGTCATGTTAGTATATGCCCAACACTAACACCCAAATTGTCCTAGTTAACATTTTTCTAGTTACAAATGTTTAATTATTAAAAATAATTAATGTTGGAGGTTCTATGAACAACCACTGGCCTTCAAGCCGGCTACTCCGCACAAGGATCAGCTAGAGATGGAGTGCTAAGGAAATGAGGTGAAAGATAAGGAAAGATAAAGAAAATGTTGTAATGGGTACTCTCTATTTTTATCATGGGATAGAATGAATGCTACATCTGTTTCATACGTTACTTCGGAAGCTATGGAAAGTTATATGAGATTTTTGTGTTAAATATGGAGATGAGTATACAGAATGAAGCATATTTATTTATTTATTTTTGTTATGATAGTTTTTCTTAGGATTTGTGAATTGTAATGATTTTATCGTTTTTATATAACTGTTAATTTGTAATGACCATTGTTTATCGTTTTTTATATAATTAAATTTGTATGAATCACTTTTATTGCGTTATATGCTGATTTGTAATATTTTGGACTTAGGTTTCTAAAAGACATAAATATGGAAATCCATGTAACTTAAATTTTTAGGTCGTGTATCAAAAAAAAAAGGACATACATAGGTCACAATGCATGTGTTAGCAAAACACACAGGTCACAATGCATATGTTAGTAAAGAGGCAGGAAGGTGTAGTCTTATCCCTCATGTATAAGTTAGTAGGTTTCTAAAAGACATACATATGGTTGTTAGGTACCTAAAACATGAGATCCTTACCAAACCAAACTTGACGTTTTCTCTAGATACCAACACATGTTACCAAAACATACATATGTCACAATGCATATGTTAGCAAAACACACAAGTCATAATGCGTATGTTAGTAAAGAGGCAGGAAGGTGTAGTCTTAATGTTTCTTTTTATCACCATTTCCAAGTATGTCATATTTGTGATATTCAATACAAGTCACAATACATATGTAAACATGCTGGGAAAAGACATGCATATGTTACCAAATCTTACACAAGACAAGATACATATGTTAACAATGTACTATATGTCACCTACCATAAGTTTGATCATCAACCATACATATGTATTAACAGATTACTAATACATATGCTACCAAATCTTACACATGATATGCATATGGTAAAAGGACAAGGTCATATTTCTAAAATTCAGCGTTCTATTGATACACAGGCAGGGCATGAAGGTGTAGTCTTAATGTTTCTTTTTAACATGTTAGTGATGTGTTAATGTGTATTTAAGGATTACAACTAACATGGTTTAAAGGGCTCATGTGGTATACGTTATTAATATGATGTTCACAAATTAACGTGGTAATTATTTGAGTTTAACTCATTTACTAATTCAATATCTAACACATGTTAAATCTGGAAATTATTTGAGTTTAACTCATTTACTAATTCAATATATAACATGTGTTAAGTTTACCTTATTTTCCAGTTGTTTGATAACTTTTTAAGTTTTTTACTTTTGAACATATTCAAATTTGGAGATCCATGTACTTTGTTTTTGTTACCACATATATACGTTAGTAGGTTTCTAAAATACATACATATGGAGATCCATGTAACTTAAATTTTTAGATCATATATCCAAGAAAAGACATATATACGTTAGTAGGTTTCTAAAAGACATACATATGACGTTTTCCCAAGCTACCAACACATATTACCAAAACATACAAGGTCACAATGCATATGTTAGCAAACACACAGGTCACAATGCGTATGTTAGTAAAGGGCAAGAGGGTGTAGTCTTAATGTTTCTGTTTATCACAATTTTCAAGTATGTCATATTTGTGATATCCAATATAAGTCACAGTACATATGTTAACATGCTGGGAAAAGACATGCATATGTTACCAAATCTTACACAAGACATGCATATGGTAAAAAGACAAGGTCATATTTCTTAAAATCAACGTTCTTTTTGATACACAGCAGGGCGGCTCTCTTGTTACTAGCGAACTTGCTCATCCTCTTCGTCTTGTTACAATCTTTATCGTAGAGCATCCATGGGAACTAGGTTGCCATTAAGAACATTTTTTGTAAACCACATGTGATATTTTTTAACATTCTTACAATTGGTAAATCGTTTCTACTTACCACTGCTTTTGTTCTGACAAAGAGGCACAAATACGCTTCATCTTATTTGAATGTCTCTTCATAGTTTACAACCTCCGCCCAACAATCGATTACAAACATCCAACACGTGCATACGCGGCCTGAGAGACTTTAACATACTACGAGTGGCCCCTACATTACCAATGCTTCTAAAAAAAAGCTCACTGCATTTGTGGGTAGACGTCATTAACATAAGTTAAGAATTTTGTTAGACGTCATTAGCATTGTATAGCATAAATGTTATAAAAAAACAACCAAGATAACGACTTACTTAGTAACAAAAGTAACAAACATGTACACTCACCTCCCCAGCCCATCTTTCTATAAAACAAACCTACAAATTAACACGTGTTAGAAAAATTATTAACACATATTTATCAGTAAATGTTAAAACATGATAAATCAAACACAGTGTACAGTAAAATTATTAACACATGTTTGTTAGTAAAATTATGAGCACATGATAAATTAACATATGTAACCAACTTATTTCTGGCTTACAACTTACATACCAACAAAAACAACAGTCCTCGGTAACCAAGACAGATAAATACAAATAATAATCTAGTGTACAACACTGTTACCAGATCTTTCTTTTTTCTTCTGTACGTAACATCTCATCCAAAAGCAAATTCCCATATCAGATATGAAACAAAAACATAAAAAAAATAACGTGCTTACCACTGTACGTTGATTCCCATCTCAGATCTCGATCAGTAACTCCATAATCCTCTCAGATCTGGACCAGTAACACCATAATCCTACACCCAAACCCCCAAAACATACCTGCCATGAATAGCTTGATCCTCTTCCATGGGTCGATTGTTCTTGATGAGTAACACCATAATCGTTGTTCAACAGAGATGGTAGGGATGAAGTGATGATTATGAAGCTTGTTCAACAAGGACGTTAGAGATGAAAATGAGTTTTGATTTTGAATTCTGGTGGAGAGAGAACATATGTTTATGAAGGGATGATGATGATTATGAAGCTGTGTCATTTAGAAAGAACTTATCTTGTGTAATACCATCAATAACCAGGGATGAAACCCACAAATCTGAGATGAAACCCATAAATATGATTCATCTTCTTCAGCAACAACTAGTTTTTAGGGCTTCTGTGTTTAAGGTCTTGATCTTTGAGAGAGATGGAGAAGAAAGTGATTTTGAAATTAAAAATAATACTAATATATAGAGAGAGGGATGACATGATGGCTCTACATGGCAGAGACTTTGTAAACCCAATGCAATGCCAAATACCAAATGTACCCTTTTGCTATTATAATATCAATTAATGTGTATTATTATAAGCAAAAGGTGGGACCATGATTCACAACCATTGATCATGCTTGATCAATGGTTGTGGTAAGGTTTATAGAGTTTCCTCAAATTTTTGAGGTTTTCTATAGAACCTTACCCTATATATATATATATATATATATATATAGGGTGGGGTTACTATACAAAGTGTAAGAAGTCTATATAGGAATTGTGTTTTAAATTTTAGGCATGATGTTTTATACTCTTTTGACAAAGTATTATAAAGAAAAACACAAAACGTAACAATTTAAAATACTAATTAATGTATTTCTCGACATGCAATCTAAAACACCATGCGAAGAAAGTAATCAGTGTGTTTTAAATTTTATGTCTACAATACATTTGATTGTGTGTTAAATTGTTTTGTTTGGTGTTTTTTAATACAATACAATGCAAAAGGAATCAAAAACAACATAGCCAAAATTTAAGCATAATGATTACATAATATATATATATATATATATAATAAAATGATTGGTGTAGAGACACATGTCAATTGGTGAGGCCATCACCCATAAATTCCTGCCAAAAATTTTAAGCTGTAAATAACCCAATATTTATTAATTTATAATCTTTATCTTTATTGTCACTTCACTGTATAATAAATAAAAATCTTATGTTTATTTCAATTCTCTCTGATATGAAATAATATTATTAAGACAAAATTACAGAAAACGTCCTTTACGTTTACCCAAAATTGCAGGTTTCATACTTAATGTTTAAAACTTGCAGGATTCATCCTTTAACAAAGTTTTTGTTGCAGGAACATCCTTTAACTTAGGTTTTGTTGTAGGAAACGTCTTTACTCACTAACGGGGTTAGTTTTTATGGTTAACTTCTCCTCTAGGGACCATTCTTGCCAATTATAAAATTTTCAACCATTCTTGCCAAATACGAGGGGATTTTTTATTTTAATTTTAATTTGTATATTAAACCAAAAACAAACCCTAATCCGTCGATAGATAAACCACTTGTTCAAAACCTACACCTTGGACATAGTGTTTGATTCCAACATCTATTCTTTAAGTCTAATAGTTAGACTTTGGGAAATTCATATCATCCAATTGATCTGGATAAATCATGACAAATTGTAACTTTGCATTGATACCCAAACACATGGACCTAAACACGGACTATGAGTATGGAACGTACTATATGTACAACCAGAGAAAGCACGAGAATAATTCCGAGGACGGAATTCCAATAACGTTGGGAGAATGCAACACTCCTGTTCGAGACCCAATTTTTGTGTGTTTTATTTTAATACAAATATCAATTTATATTCTGTACCAAAACCGAACCCGATACTTATGTTCGAACGTTTAAACGAGATTATAACTATTATTATTAATATTTGCGAACACGTGAGACGAGTCTGAAAACCGAAAGACAATACGAACCCGACCCGCGACTAGTTGCTTAGTCATCACCCCGAGGACACGTGTCACCACCTAGGAGGGACACATGTCTCCATCCGTTATTTGATACCCTATCCCACCCTAGTTATACAAACACACACACACACACACACACACCCACACAATACCACACACACACACACACGAAAAACAAACACCTAGGGTACACATACCCACTCTCTCTCATAACTCACACACTCACACTTATTGGAAAAGAAATAGAGAGAACAAGAGAGAGAAAGTGTAACACCCCAACCGATGGCGGAAACATCGGGATGTCACGTATTGATGATTGTTCAGTAGCTCATGGTAAATAATAAATTTCAATAATTGATTTAAATAAATTACATACAATTGTTCTAAAAGAATTTGTACATCAAAATGGAAAAATACTAGATACACATCTTCAAGCATTAACTCTAACCTTCAAGCAAGCTATAACCTGAAATATGTTAAGTTTGAAAATATTTTGAAAATCTTGATCGACCTCGAAAGCATACTCGACCTGAGCAAAAGCTATGAGCATATCTTCTTTTGTGTTGGGGTCCTCGAAGAGTTCGTTTGTGACTTCTTTAAATAATCGTTCAAAGGTTTGACACTTCGATTTGAGGTCATTATACTTGTGGGAGACTGAATCACAATATGTTGTGTTCCCCCGACAAGAACGCCAAACTCGACTAAAACTTTAGCCCATTGTGGTGCACGACTCAGACCACCCTGACTTGTTGATTTGCCATCTTTGTGTACATTGTTGTACGCTATGATTAACGCAAGTTCCTCGTCTTCCGACCGAAGCACCATATTGTAGGAGAAGAATTTGAAATGGTTTGAATGTGGTAATAAAAGAAATTGAAGTTTTGAATGTGGTAGGAGAAGATTTAAAAGGTTGAAATAGTTAAAATTTGAATGTGTATATATAAAAGGTATTTTTTTTTTGAAATTTCTAACCGTCAGCATACGTGACCGCGGTCGCTAGTGCTCACTTGCGATCACGATCAAGTGAGGATGTTGTGTTCGCGAGCCACGTGGCTCGTGGCTCGCTCACGACCACCTTCTTGCGCGTCGACAATAGATTGTCTTACTTGTTTGTTTAATAATTAGGGGTATTGGATTTTAATAATCCAAAGTTTGGGCTATTAGCTGATAATAATCCGAACTTTAACGTTGGCCCATAATAATCCCAAGTGGACATGTGGGTGTAAAAAATGAAGCTCCGTTAACTCTGAACTAACTGGGTTAGTGTATGCTGACGTGGCAGATGACGTGGCATTCTGACGTGTACAAAAATGATGACGTGACAGCTGACTTGTCATGATGACATGGAAATTATTTTTTTAAGCCACGTAAGAAAAAAAAGGTTTATTATTGGCTCAATGTTAAAGTTTGGATTATTATTGGCCAATGGAAAATTTTTGGATTATTTAATACCCCTATTTATTATTATGAATCCTTAAAACATTATTATAAATCCTTAAAACAAAACACCCAATTTCGTTCACCACCACTATCAAACCACCACCTTCACCACCACCAGCCACCTCCTCGACGACCACCACCATCATTTTTGTCAACTTCCTCTGCCATCAATTATCTTCAACCCAACATCGCAATTCTTTCTTCAAAAACGATCGCAATCCTTTCACCAAAAATGATGGTGGTACGGAGGTGGTGGTGGTGAACGAAGTTGGGTGTTTTGTTTTAAGGATTTATAATAATGTTTTAAGTATTTATAATAATAAATAGAGGTATTAAATAATCCAAAGTTTTTCCCATTGGCCAATAATAATCCGAACTTTAACGTTGAGCCAATAATAAACCTTTTTTTTTTTTTTTCTGACATGGCAATAAAAAAAATAATTTCCAAGTCATCATGACAAGTCAGCTGTCACGTCATCATTTTTTGTACACGTAAGCATGTCACGTCAGCATACACTAACCCAGTTAGTTCAAAGTTAATGGAGGTTCATTTTTGACACTAACATATCCATTTGGGATTATCCTGGGCCAACGCTAAAGTTCGGATTATTATCGGCCAATGACCCAAACTTTGAATTATTAAAATCCAATACCCCTAATAATTATTAGTCAATTTGTAATTTTAAAAATTTGACAAAATCTCTTATCAATGGGTTAACCTCTCATATTTTTCTCCGTAGGAATCAGCTTTGAGTTTAATGATAATTAAGGTCGGAAACGATCTAAATCTTATTTGATTTTTCAAGTTTTTATGGCCAATTCTGCCGACCAACCTATTATTTTGCTAACAAATTGATTGGAGTTGATTAATATACATTCCTACCTAACAATTTTGACCACTTCTTAAACAAACAATCTGAAAAATCTTATTATTTATTTTTGTTCGTCTTAATATTTATAAAATCTCTAATCCAATTCCTTAATGTATAAACACACCAAATCATCAACATAATCATAAATCATAAAAATTAGTTTATAGCAAAAGGCTGATATTACAAGGGTACTCGTATTGGCACACCCAGGCCCCCTATACGTCATGTATAGGGCTATATGTGACGTATAAGGGATTGCACAAAATTTCACGCAACCACCTATACGCCGCGTATAATCATAGACGCGGTGACGTATACGTCCCTGAGATGACCTGACTGATTGACACTAATTACGTATAGCCCTACATGCGACATATTAGGTGGTGTGCAAATAATTCAGAGGGTGTGTAAATACCATAAACCTAATATAAAAAAGACAAAATTATAGAAGTCACTCTTTATGTTTGACCAAAATTGCATGTTCCAACCTTTATGTGCCATTTGCACCCAAATCAACCTTTACCTATTCATTTTACTACAGGTTTCAACCTTTGTGACTAACTCTGTTAATTTTCTTGGTTAAGTCCCATCACATGCAAGTCATGTGAGGGTAGTTTGGTCTTTTCACATCCTTACTTGTGTTAAAAGCAAAAAAAAAAAAAAAAAAATGCAAACCCTTCTTCTTCACCATTGAAACCCATACCTGTAACCACCATCGACTCAAACATGCAACCAACATCCACCATCGATATATCGAACAAAACAGCCATATGTCTTCCTACATTTCAATCACCAAACCTTTTAATAATAATCCAATTCAACATTTTAATAATAATCCAATTCAACATTTTTATCACCCAACCTTTTAAAAACAATCGAAGCATATCGAGATTAGGCATCGAAACACACAGACTCACATCTCTGATTATAATAATTCAACATCTAGATCTTATTTATGTAGATCCTCAACCCTAATATCATTTATTCAACATCTAGATCTGATTTCTGGTTAAGTGAATCAATGGCGATTTGTGCGAGTTTTCAAGTGGGGATTTGGAGAAGTTGTTGGTGTCACGGCCCATGATGACAAAAACTTTGAATTCGGCTTCGAAGCAGAGGAAGGCGTTGAGGAGGTTGCGAAGCCAGGCAATGGATAATATTGTTTCAGGTGGTGTGGTGGTGGTGGTGTCTTCTTGTGGGTTGAAGAGTTCGAAGAGGCGATCGGCGACTTGCAATTTTATTGCTGCTGATGGTAGAACAAAACCCCAAATCCCAATTTCATCCAAACATAATTCTCAATTCAAGGTACCAAAAACCAGAGCATAAAAATCATCAATATTATGATAAAACTAAAGAAACGTTAATCTAACAAAAAAAAAGCTAAAATTAGGGTTATAGTCATGTACATTAGGGGTGTGCATGGGTCGGTTTGGTTCGGTTTTTACCATTAACCATAACCATAACCAAACTTCGGTTATGAATTTGGTTATAGTTAGGTTATGGTTATTTCGGTTATTAACCATGAACTTCGACTAAAACTAACTTTTGACTAAAGTTAAAAAATTAAAATTGCGTGGGTCTATAAAATAAAAAAATGGAACATACGATGGTGGGCATAGCTTAAGCTTTTTTATAAGACTAACAAGATTACATTTTTTTGTTAAACTACCAAAGGGGGATTTTTGTTAATAAGATATTTCTAAACAATAAAAAAACTTATCTAAGCTTAAGTTTAATTCTTTATTAAAATAAAGGTCACCTACATCAATACCGTTTTGTTAATAGCATACTTTTATCTTAGTAGAAAACTCTACATGGTTAGTGTAAAACATAAACCTATTAGAAAACTTAAAATTAGAAGTTCGGTTTGGTTTTGATTATATCGGTTAACCAAAGTTTCATAACCATGACCATAACCGCTCGGTCGGTTAAAAAAATTTCATAACCATATCCATTGGTTATATCGGTTATCGGTTAAAATCGGTTTAGTTATGTCGGTTTTGATTCAGTTATTGGTTATTGCGGTTAATTTTGCTCACCTTAATGTACATCATGTAATACTACAGAAAGTTAAAGAAATAGAGCACGGAAGTTTATCGAACAAGAAATTAACATCAGATGGGTTTTGAAGAAGATAAAACTGAAAAGACCAAACTGCCCTCACATGACTTGCATGTGAGAGGACTCAACCAAGAAAATTAACGGAGTTAGTCACAAAGATTGGAACCTGTAGTAAATTCAATAGGTAAAGGTTGATTTGAATACAAATGAAGCATAAAGGTTAGAACTGGAATTTTGGCCAAACATAAAGGGTGATTAAAAAAAAATATAAAAGACAAAAGCAGCTTGTCACTTTCTACTAAAATTATTATCTGCAATTCTGCATCTTCTTATCGGTTATCTCCGAATCAATAACACTAGAATATTCCACCACGATAATATTCTCATCCCTACTCTCTCTCTCTCTGTTTATGAATTGGTTATGAAATTCGGTAAAGAATTCGGAATCCATCTGGAACAAACGCTACCTGAATGGAAGGACAAATACTTATGTTACAAACCCCTCAAAAAGCTTCTCAAACGCCTTCCTAACCCTTCACCTGATCACGATCTTCAGCCCCACGTACCCGATCTTCAACACTGGTTTGTTACCATTCTTAATGAAGAATTGGATAAGTTCAATGATTTTTATGTTGATAAAGAGGAAGAATTCGTCATCCGCTTTCAGGTTTTCTGTTTTATTATTATTATTATTATTATTATTATTATTATTATTATTATCCAGTGTTTGACTTTTGACCTGTTCTTCTAATTTTATATTAAATTTTAAGTTTTAAGTTTGTTATGCGTTGTTGAATTGGTATAATTTTGGGTAGGAGATTTTGATTATATACTTTTAATTGTGTTTTTGAATTGAATTTATTTAAAGTTGAATACTTCAATTAGAGAATTATTATTGGATATGGAGTACATAATGTAAACTGATGATAGAATTATGAATTAGAAATAGGAGGCCTTTGTATGTCTTTAATTATTAGAAAGTTGTAATTTTTATGATTTGGAGGTTATCTTGTGTTGGTCTGTCACTTTGGGTTAGTGCCTTAGGGAGTTAGGGGTGTTCAACCAAAGCGAAAAGCAGACCAAACCGAACCGAATTTATTTGTGATGTTCGCCTCGTATTGGTTATGAATTACACAAGGAGTCACTTATTAGTTCTTAGGCCTACCGTAGTGGGCGCTAAAATAAACCCCCCCCCCCCCCCCCCTTTCCACTCTCATTGGATGCAAGAAGAAAAAACAAATCCACGCCCAAATGAAGCGTGAAATTTTAGCGCCGCAGCCAAAAATTGAGAATTAGCGCCCAAGGGGCGGTGTGCGGGCGTTAATTGGGAGCCAAATTGCCCATTTAGCGCCCCTTTTGTGCACCACTATGGGTGGTCTTAATGACAACCTGCTAATAACTTTCATCCGTCTTAAAGTTGATTCAGACGTTATTAAGTTAGAGCCTATTACCGGTTTGAAAAGCATGCCAAACTGAATTTCTTTGTGATGCTTATCCCATTTTGGTCATGAGCAGGGACAAAGTATTGAAGAGGCCGGGGTGCCCGGCCCCCATTTTTTTTTTTTTGCTCAGTAGTGTAAATTTACTAGTTCTTAATGGCGACCTGATAATAAGTAATACAAGTCTTTAAGTTGATTCAGAGGTTTTTACTTTTAACTTTAAGTCTTTAAGTTAGCCTATTACCGGTTCAGTATGTGTTGAAATGTTTTTTTGCTTTTGTTTATAATTTTCAAATTCTTAAGTGGTAGAAGACCAATGATTTATCATATATGGAAACAGTCCTGCTCACTTGGTAATTTAACCAGGAGCTAAAACAAAGAATCGAGCGAGTGAAGGAGAAAAGCTACAAAGATGGAGTCTTTACATCAGAAATAGAATTCAGTGATGAAATGATGGCGATACGGCAAGAATTTGTCACCATTCACGGGGAAATGGTGCTTCTTAAAAACTACAGCTCCTTAAACTTTGCAGGTACAAACGGGTCGGGTCGGGTCAAAATGATATTTCTTTAGTCCATTACATGTTTTGTGGGTAAGTGAACATTTCTATTTGTTTTGGGTTGATTACAGGCATCATCAAGATATTAAAGAAGTATGACAAAAGAACTGGCGGATTACTACGTGTACATTTTACACAACTTGCTCTTCGTCAACCGTTTTTCACAACAGAACCTCTTACAAGATTAGTACATGAGTGTGAGGAGAATCTGGACCTCCTCTTCCCTTTAGAAGAAGAAGTGGTCGAGTCTTCTAGTAGTAGCAAAACAAATGCAAATACAGGGGCTTGTGATGATCACATCATTGGCACAATGGCGGTTGGTGATGGTGGTTTGGATGTGTATAGACGGACAGTCGATGCGATCAGAACCATAAAGGGTCTTAAGAAAGAAAGTTCTACATCAAATCCGTTATCGTTTGCATCTATTTTTGGCAACCAGGATATAGATGACACTGGAGCTATAACGGATCCTCAATCAGAACCAGATTGTGATGATGCTCACTCTCCCAAGTAACATATTTTGTTTTCTTGTTCAGTACTAACTCTGTGTGAATCTTTTTGTTGGATGTTTTGTTTTCTCAGTTGTTGAATATTTATTTTTATTTTCATAAATGAATAAATAACAAAACTTTACAAATATAAGTGTAGAAAAGAATTACAGATCCTTGTCTTCGTCCTCGTAACTAAAAGGTAATGGCACCGACTTGACAGCTCTAAATTTCCCAACATTATTCAAATGCTCATTTTCCAACCTGAAGAAATTCCATATGCCACGTCGAATGATCTCCAAACTCGCAACTATTGCAGTCAGAGCATTTCTATGAAGGAAAGAGGCTTCTTGGAAATCCAGTACAGTTTGCATCCAGGCAAGTCTCAGTACTACATTCAATACCTGCAAATCAACTAACGTCAATCAAGATCCAAAACGATAATTACAACCGTTATTTGGATTTGTATGGTTTGCCCACGAAGAGCCAACGGATTTGTTTTTGGTTGCCCAAGTGGAAACTTTCCATGGGTTACGCCCGAAACACGTTGGTGATACTTTGAGGCCTTATAGCCTAGTATCTCTTGGTGGACATAAAAGAATGATATATGATTTGTCTAAGGTGAGAAGGGATCGCTAATTACCATCGCTATGAAGTAGACAGATTTGCTTTGCAGAATAAGTTTATCTCTCAACCATGGATTCTCAGAGTTCCTGCATAGCAGACCCCAATCCATCACTAAATCCCAGTAGGTACTGAAAATTGTTGCGACTCCTGAGGTAGATGCAGCGATGATCTTCAAGGTTGTTCCTCTCCTATTAGTATAGATTGTCCTTGAAACAACCGCAGCAATGGTGGATAAGTATTTGAGTCCATTCATAGCTTGTGTAGAATCACGTCCTTCAAAATACCGTCGTAAGCACTGCACAACCAATAATCAACAACTTTTATATCACGCGTCGTACTGTGCAACTTCACAATGCATGATTGTGTGTAGATCACGTACCTGTAGTAATCGAATCCAATATGGAACAACAGCGATAACTACTGAAAGAATTCTATAAACATTGCTATCGTTACAAGTCGTGGCATCCCTCTTTTTGAAATCTCCCCAGCCATAGTAACATACATAGAACTCCACATTCCTCAATAACTGGACCTGGAATCATGAAAAAGCAATGATTTTTAGTTTTTTAATTACTATATTATTATTAGTTATATAATTTCCTAGTTGTGTTTGGATCTTACCTGACTGGTAAACTGATCAGCCAAGAAGAAATCAGGGAGATTGACGAAATAAAGAGGAGCACAAATGCAGTGCCATACACAAACAAGGAAGAAGAAGCGGTTTGTGCGATACAGGATATTAAATGGACAGATTACCATCAAAACTACAAGCTGCAAAACATGAGTTTATAGTCAATTTGTAAACTCAAGTACATGAATGTATAATAGGAAAAAATATAAAAAAAAAAGGGATTTCTTACAATGACTAAGCCCATAGGGAGTAATTCAGTCACTGTTTTATAATTTTGAGTTTCTGGATCCATTTCCATTTCAAGATTTGAGAGTGCGGTTGCAAGAGCGAGAACTGATAGACCAAAAGTGAGGAGCAGAACTTGTTTGAAATCCAGTTCTGTTCCTTGCTTAAATCCAAATATAAATGAGTAGTTGACGCGATAACGCGTCCAAAAGTAGACATTTCCAGCATACATCAGCATATGCAACACCAGAAATCCAAATAAGCTGTATAGTGGAAAGATGGTGTTCATGTACTTGGTTTGTCCTTCGCCCTGGAGAAGATCTCTAGCATGTATACTTACAATGATCGCGGCTACAAGTGCTAACGAGCATCCAAAGAAGCAACCTGCACAAGAAAATATGACGATGAGTTGTACTATTGCTATACATGTCCATTGTTATAAGTTCTGTTCACAGGAGAGATATTGGGCCATAAGGAATGCCCCATCTAGGCTCTGGATGAGAGAACAAGCAGACAGTATTGGTTGGTATGAGGGTAGGATGCTCATAACTTACCGACAAGAATGTAACCCGATGCCTTTCTCTTCTAGCTTTCGGCCTTAAGGTGTTCATTCCTTGTTGACGGTCTCCGTTACAGAAGTGCTTTATGAATACTGATTCGACTCTCTCTATGAGCTTAGCAACCTAAAGAAAATATTTGGTTAAAAATTAAAAGTGAAGCACAACATCTAGGAATCGATTTGATGGCAAACTAGAACTCAAGGGGGGCTAGAAGTAATTAATAAGAAAGTTTAAGGGGCTTTGTTGTCATTAGTACATGTAAGAATTTGTTACGTAAGTTGCTTGTTGCATAAGTATATATGGTAAGTTGTCAACCATCGTTGGACAAATTATCCATCATTATGTTATACATGTTGTAGAGGTGCGAAGCCGAATTGGTTTTAAAAACCTATTCGAATCGAGTCAAGGAAAGTTAAAGCCCCGAGTGGGCCAAACGGGTTCGGATTAGAAACCGGTTTACAAGGAAAACAACTGAACCAATACAAACTGGATTTGGTCGGATTTTGAGCAAATTTGAAAAAAAAGTACTAGTTTTGTTTTATTTTATTTTATTACTATTTTTTTTTTGGAAATTAACAAAACAAAAAAGTTGCACTACTATTTAAGCTTAAAAGTAAAAACAAAGTATTTCTAGATGTGTTTGGACTACCAATTAAAATGTACATATATGGACTTGCACCAATTTGTGCTTAAAATTTTAAACCGATAGGTTTAAACATATATAATTAATAAACTAAGATGGCTCATCTCACAACAAACTGTTTTTACTGCATATTTGATACCTAGCTTTCTTGTTTCACAAGTTAACTTCGTAGCAAAGTTCTACTTGTAAATATCATCATTTGATCATGCTAAAATCTTCGGTATGTTTTACATCAAGTATATAAAAACAAAGAAAATAGATAATATGAATGGAGCGGTTTTCTACCTTTAATGTTATTTACAAAGGATTTTATAGAAGTACATCAGTATAAATCTAATCAACATTAATAGAATTTCACATTATCAAACAAAATCAACTTTCATCGGAAATTAGTTAAACTAATAAGAATGTTTTTATATATGATTTAATAAAAATGTTCATCATAATATAAAGATTGGCAAAATATTAATAGTATAATAACTTAAATATATAGTAGAAAGTTTATGTTTTCATATATTTTTCTAGATAGAAAAAAATATATAATATTTTTAAACGATATTAAAACTTAGTTAATATTCATAATTTAGCCCTTGTATTTATCATTCAACTTTCTTTTTGTTTCCTTCCATTATTCAGTATGAATTCAACCCCTTTCGTCGTCAACTTTATCTCATATTAAAACACTAATGGCTTTTTTTGTATTATAACATAAAGGTGTATATTAAAAGCCTTAAATTATGTTTTACTTTTTTTAGTGCTTATGCCACTTTTGTCCATGTTTAATTTAATTGTTATTCTTAGGAAAAAAAAACATTATTGTTTCCTATACAATACAATAAATGGCTAGTGCTATACAATAATCTTTGATACACTCTCTAGTCCTCATTAATATGTCATATAAAGGTTGTTTGATACTGCAAAACTAGTCATGCGAGTCGTATGATAGAGCAGAAATGATCATATGGGTCGCACGAAGGCTAAACCGTATGGCCTAAACTAATGTGTTAATGGAGAAAATGTTATGTGACAACGAACAAAGTCATACGACACGTATTACTATTTTTTGTCCTGTCATAGAGCTTGTATGATGTGTTAACTAATAAAGAAATAACTAATGCGACCACTAACAAAGCCACAAACGTATGAAATTATCAGATTGGCTCAAGTAAGATCACCATTTTTCGGTTTTTCATACAACTCGTATGATGTGTTTAAATAAATACTTTCTTAACACTTTCTATCTTAGGAAACTGTAAAATATACCTCATCAGATTGGCTCAAGTAAGATTCTTCAACCATCTGCAAGTAAGCATCTGAAGCATTTCTTGATGTGATCTGCAATAACATTATTTTAGGTCAGCACATTAAAAAACATCCATAACCTACCTTTTTTAGTAGTGGTACAGTACCTATAATTAAATACACATATTATAAAAAATGTAACAATCCTAACCTTATCATACTTCTTCATGATCTTGGAGAAGGCCATTTGATTCAGGAAACTGATTACAAAACCAACACATAATTCAGTTAAATTTTGTAAATTGTAATCAAATATATAAATTAAGAGGTTGATCGCTACTTACGCGTAGTTCTTTAGAAACCGAAGCTTTTCATACAACTCAAGAAAAGCCTTTTTCAACTTTCCTTGAGCATCTTTAAGCTCATTTTTATTGTAGTTCAAATCCAAATTCAAACCATTGAAAACACTTCTAACGGTGGACAGTGGTGTTTCTATAGTCGCGTTAATCTTAACGCGATTTAAAACATCTAAAGGAGCCATATTGTGCTCGTTAGAATCATGAACAACCTGATCAATTAACGGATTGTTAACTTTAATTCTAAGAGCAATAAGAGCATCCATTTGGTTACTCAACTCTTCAGCCTGCTTCACCACCTCCTTCACTTTAATTTTATAAAAACGTGTCACTTTATTAAATTCATCATCAAGTCTTTTAAAAAACATAAGCTCTAAATCGCCTCCTTCGTCCAATGACCGAAGGAAAATCGTTTGGTAACTCGGACACTCGCCACCTTGTTCTTCATCTACTTGTTGCATTGAATTTACTACAATCACTTCATCTTCCTTATGTCTTCTTAAGCTTCCATTATAAGTTAGTCCACTAAATGCTCTAAAAAGCGAAACCTTCCGCCTTAACGACGGCGATGGCATTGGCTGGGTCGGCATTGGCTGGGTCGGTTGATTATCCTGAGGCTGTCGCTGTCGAAAAATCAAGATTTGTTCTAAGAGAGTCTTGAGGTAGTTGTAATTCATATATGCTTCTCTCCATTCAGGCACAGTTTGTTGTGCTAATTGTTTTCCAAACTTCATTGTTTGGTTGGTTTGTATGTTTGTTTAATGATTCAAAAGTTATGAGGTTTTCAAAAGATGTAATGTTGAGATGGAAATGAATAATGTGTCTACGTTTGGATATTTATAATGGTGTGGTTTTACGTGTTTTTCAAACATGGAAAAAGCCAACCAACTTCCAACTTCATGCCCACTGTGTTATGGTGTATTAAAAATTAATAAAGAGAGACTAATTTAAACGCATCATAAAAGATTTGCCGAGTTTAGTAGGTAGGGTCAACATGTACCAAAAAAAAAAGAGACCATGCATATGGGCCATTGGGACCACTTAATTAAAGGTACTCAACAATAGTGCAATAAGACAGTGAACCCAAGATTTTTTTTGGTTGTTTGACTATACGTTTTGGTTGGGGTGAGTACTGGTATGAGTCACGACGTGACCCTCAAATAAGCTGGTCACTTAACCCTGTTGTGGTGTTTGCCAGACTGCTCGCTACCAAAGCTTACAATACAACACAAAAAGCTTTTCTCGCACTGTGAGCCTGCTCCCGCAGGATCGTCACGACGGGGTTTGAGTTTCCACAACTGACAGTCTTATTGGTGCATCTATGGCTATAAACGAACCAAACTGCAAACAGACTAAACGTTTGTGAATTGTTTGGTGGAAAGTTCGTTTGTGTTTTCCGTTTAATAAATAAATAAATGCGAACAAGTAATTTTTTTCGTTTATTTAGGCAAAGAAATATAAATAGAGGTCATGTTTTTTATTTATGTTCGTTAATGTTCGGTAATGTGTTCATTTATGTGTGACGGTTCATCAGGTTCCATAACTTTTATTTTTAAATTTAGTACTTGAAAATTTCCAATAACAAATTATTTAATACATATTAGTATTACTTCACTTATTTTGATTAACTATTATTTCCGGTGGAACGAGAACTTCAAGTTTATTATTATAATATTGTGTCTTTTCGGAACATTCTTTTATGGTAATTATGTTATTATGATTATGTCAAGTTTGTTTGGATAATTGAGTTGGTATATTTTGGATGGATTTACGTAATATTTGTGATGAAAATGTCGTTTTTCTTCTAAGTTTAATATATGTTTGTTTCTGTGCATGAACATTTGTGTTCGTATGTGTGCGTTTGGTTGCTATGACTTTTGTCTGCTACCTAAAATAAACAAATAAACATGAATATTTTTATTTCCGTAACAAATTAACATGAGCATAAAATTTTCTTCAATAAGCGTTCATGAACACATTATTTTCTTTACAAACGAATACGAACAAGACATTGCTTGTGTTGGTTCGGTTAGTTTGCAGCCCAATTTTTATTGTCGGGTAGTTTTGGCATTACATCCACAATATTTGTTTTATTGGTGTGTGTCTTGTAGTTTATTTAGATTTTGGTGATTCCGCTACTTGAGGTTGTGGATTCAGCTGATGTGGCATGATCTGTAAGCTGAGATTGTGAATCCTGCCACATGGTTACCTCGTGTGATTTTTTTTTGGTCCACCTAAGTTTGGAATAACAAACCGGATTGGTTTGAAATAACAAACCGAACCACCAAAGTCCAACTCCTCCAATGCATCTTTTATTGGAGATAATTTCTCCTCTAATTATTATGTGGTCAAGTCAAAGTTATCCTTACATTATGCCCTTAAATTAGCCCTCCTTATTTTGTGCCCCAAGTTTAGTTTTTTCCTCATTTTACTTTCTTGTATTTATAGAGGAGGTTGTGTCCTCATTTGATGTACCAAAATATTATCTATCAATAACAAAACAATTATCTCTACACTTCTTGTATCAATGTCCAACTTGCCGTTTTGAGAGTCGTTGTTTAGAAACCGAGCGGCCGTAGGCCGCAAGGCCGAAACAAACAAACTCAACCCAAACACAAAAACGCTTCCGCTAGAATTTCTATATCTTTCTCCGGTTTGGAAGGCCCGCTATTCTGGACTTATTTGAAATATGAGCATTGTGGATGCACTAATATGATTATGACTGTAAATGAAATCTGTTGTATAGATTGATTTTTTTTATGTAATATGCGTTACTCAATATAAAATAATAAAAACTGGGTAAAACTAATATTATGTACGTTCGTTTACAGAATCAAAATAGCACCCCAAATGAGGAAAATGAGTGCAAACTATAAACTGCCTTGACCAATACAAAAAACAAAAATACAGCTAAGCCATTATAAGAAGACAAGCGATCAGCTACGAAGCTACTACAGCTTTATGCAATTAAAGCAAATCGGGCCATCAAGTGGGTGGTGGTATTAGACTATGGGGTGTGGAACCCTTCCACACCCCTCCCCCTTGTCCATATCAGCGCCACATCATCTTCTTCCTTCCCCTCCTCCAAACCGGGGAAATGGTTCCCCCTTCTTTCACCTTCCCCTTTCCTTTATTTTAATATTAGCTTTTATCCCGGGAGTGTCTCGGGTTGAAAAATATAACCATTCTAATAATACTAATACTAATAGTAATAATTATTACTCTTGTAATTAAATAAATAAAAAAATAATCTTGCTATAAGGTGACACCATGTGTTGCAGTGTTGCGCGATTCTTTCTCGTAGATTCTTTTGATGAAGTATACCTATCCATCTTTAGAAGAGTAAAATTCCAATGATAGCATGGCGATTGGGCTAAATTTCAACATTGTATATAAGAACCTGGTTTAAAAGAAAAAACATGATTAATGAATAACTTGAACACTTTGTGTTTTTTTTCCGATATGAACGAAACCCTATAAAAATAGTCGTTTTTTCTCCATTTTTTATATAACACTATGGTACTCGTTGGAAAGATAATAAAACGCTCGTTAATTTGGTGTAATTTTTTTCTTTAAAAAATCTCGTATATAAAAGATATTAACGTTTAAAAATGATGGGAGGAAACATTAGAGAGAAAAATCTAAATTTGTTTTTAAATTATTAAAGAGATTAGAGTTAGATAAGCGTAGAAGAATGGATAAAAACAAAATAAAAAAATAAATTAAAAACTCTCACCTTAACGTGCCACGTGGCACATTCAAAAAAGGGTTGAGGCCTTCATTGAAGGCCACCTCATCAATATTCAATTCTTTTATTATAAGTTATAGATTATAAATTATAGATTTTATTATAAGTTATAGATTATAGATGTTTTAGAGGGGAAAAAGACAATATATATATATATATATATATAATATTACTAGAAGAAAAGACAAAAAGAATAATAATATTAAATAGATCGGGGAGAAGGGGAAGAATTCACCGTTGGCACCGAAGGGGGAAAGGGGGGGGGTGTTCCCCGAGGGGGAAGGTGTCCACCTCATCTCCCCAAAGCTTCCCCGAGCTACACACCCCTTAGTCTTAGGTTGATGGGTATATGTGGATCGTACCCGGCTGTCTTGTTTGTCGGCCGGGACGTCCCACACCACCCGACGGGCTAGGGCCGTCTCAAACGGCTCAGAAGGGATGAAGGAGACAGACCTTTATGGCCAAAAGTTACCGTTTGAAATTCAAACGACCATTAAAAAAATCGTTTTCCAAATTATAAAATCCAACCCATTCTATCATAGTTTTTTACAAAATCTCTTTCTACCTCAACTCAAATCTTTCTAATTTTTATAAAGACAGTCCATAATTCTCTAAAAAACAGGCAATGTCGTATTTACCGTTGATTGATTCGTCATCTTCGTCGAGCAAGGAAAACAAACTTTATATAAAAATGGTTTGACAAGCGGCACATATTATTGTGGAGAAGGAAGAGGAGGAGGTCTAGTCAGAACCACGAACTAGGAAAGCGGTCATAAACAGAGACCGAGAAGGTTATATATATTTTTTTTAGAATTCACGTCGCCACTATATTTACCTTTTTAGATTTATTTTTAAGATTTATATTTCGATTTTTATTTGCAACATACGTGTAGGTGCTCACGAGAGATTACTAGCCGATTACTTTGCCGATGAATCGTTGCACACGACTGATATGTTTAGGCGCGGTTCCGAAGGAGTCGTCGGCTGTTCTTACGTATAGCCGATGACTTGTTGAGCCGTGACCCGTTTTTTACTTTACGATACGATACTAGAGGCAAAAGGGGGTTCACCACCTTACGAAAATGCACAACGGCATTGTGGTAACTGGGTTACGGGACGACAGCCGATTCATGGGACGAGTATTTAAGGATGTCCGAAAGAACTGCACGAGAATGTTTGTATAAGTTTTGCAAACGTGTTGTGAAGATCTACAATAAAAAATATTTGCCAAAACCAACCACCAATGACATCCAAAAGTTGTATCAGTTCCACTTACAAAGCATGGTTTTTCAGGAATGCTCGGAAGCATTGATTGCATGCATTAGCCGTGGCGGTATTGTCCAATTGCATCGTGCGGAATGTTTATGCAAGGCGATCAAGGACATCCAACAATAATCCTAGAGGCTATTGTGTCCCAAGATTTATGGTTTGGCATGCTTTATTTGGTGTTCCCAGTTTGAATAACGATATTAACGTCATCAATCAATCACTGGTGTTCGACGATGTTGTAAAAGGAACCGGTCCAGATACCAGGTTTACAATTTCGAGGTGGAATACGGGCGCGAGTATTATCTTGCTGATGGAATATACCCGACATACTCTACAACCGTTAAAACTATTCATGACCCGACTGATGAAAAAAGAAAGAAATTTGCCAAGTATCAAGAATCAGCGAGAAAAGACATTGAACGTTGTTTTGGGGTTCTACAATCAAGACGACACATCATTGAAAACCTGACACGTGCTTTTGAACCCAAAAAACTGTGTTATTGTATGTATGCTTGTATCTTGCTGCATAACATGAGCCTCGAAGACGAAGGTAGAGTTATTTGTGAGTTCGATGAAAACACGATGGAGGAGAATACTTTTTCGGTTAGCCCGCTCAACAACAGTTAACCGAATTCTCGTTATGTAACGAGCACATACATCTAAATCTTCAATCGAGTTTGATTGAATACATTTAAAACAACGGACACAACGGCTAGTTTCTTTGTAACTCTTTTTAACGTTATGCAATCTTGTATTTTTTTAAGTATATGTTTTTTTATTGTAAGTTTATTTTATTAATTTTAGGATTTACGTTAATGTTATATTTATTTATTCCTTTTAATTTGAATTTAAAATAAAATAAATAAAAGGCGGGGGGGGGGGGGGGAGACTACCCAAGAGGACTACCCCCTTAATGATGTGGCAGCTTAAGTCGAGGGTAGTGTTCATTTGGGGCCCATCCCCACACCCATTAGACCTTGTGTAGTGAGCTTTAACTTTAAAGCCCCCACTTGGGCAAATTGCGACACGTGATATCCTAATCAGCATATGGGCTTTAAATAAAAATGGAGTATAGTAGTTTAATGCCCCCCAATGATTACCCATTTTTTTTTAAATTAAAACAAATTAATACTAAAAGAAAGACAAATAATTTTAAAAACACACAACAATACTAAAAATTACACGAAAAATACTAAAAACACACAAACATTATATATATACTTAAAATGCATGGTCGGTGGACCATGCATTTTAAAATACAACCCATAACTTTTATAACTTGACAATTCTCACCTTAAGTTTCTTACTTAACAAAAACTAGGTTTCTAACTTTTATAAATTGACAATCCCACCCTTAAATTTTAAAGGTAACCCTCTAACTTTGGAAATGTCACTTTGACCCCTTTAGGTTTCTAAGGTTTCAGCCTTATCGTAGAACTATTTTCTTATGTCTTTATTTTTTTGAACGTGTCGGTATAAATTCGAGTTCGTCTACGCTTTAACTTTTTTTAAACGAGCTAGGTCAATTATAAAATGTTACGTTTTGATGTAAATTTTGTTTGGAAACAAATCAGGTGAAACATAATACGTTTTGATTCGACGGTATATATTTGAGTTATAACCAAACATTCCGAACTAAATTTAATTCCGAAACGAGTCTGGTCGACTGTAGTCTATATGTTATAATTTCGCATACAACGCCGTCGCAACCCGCGATGGGTAAAATAAGTAGTGTATACCTAAATCTAAACGTCGATGTCATATGCCACCGACAAAGAGACAAAACCCACAACAAAACAAAAACAATTAAAAGACATAAACAACCCTTCAACATTTTGAAAGACATTTAAACCCCTAGACTTTCTAAAAACTTTATAAACAGTCTGGTCAATATAATGCGTTTTCATGCTTATTTTTATTTACGTTTTCAGTTGGTTTACGTTTCGCTATACGTGTTGTTATAAATTCATGTTTCGACGTAAACGATATAAATTCACGCTTCGACCTAAGGTTTTTTCGGAAACGAGACTGGTCAAATATAATACGTTTTCATGCTTATTTTTTAGTGCGATTTTGCTTGGTCTACGTCTCTAACATAAAATGTGTTCGGAAATGAGACAACTCAAATATAAAACGTTTTCATTCGACGTCGTAAATTCGTGTTACCTACGTTTCTGACATAATTCGATGGCATAAATTCGAGTTGTTGTACATTTTGATCCCGCTAAGTTTTGATGCAAAGGTACGGGTGGTGTAGTGTTAGGTGGACCCATCACTAAACGGACCAACCCGAATTCAAATCCATTTCTTCAGTAAACGCAATCTTTAAATCAGATACGTCAAAACACGTGTTTTCGTATGGTTAACGCATCACATAACGTGATACTGTTTAAAGCGTTGCCGCTGCAACGCGCGGCCTACGGCCATAATCTAGTTTTTCTTAATTTTCATCTTCGCTTTCGCCGTACTCGTCTTCATCTTCGCCTTCGTTGTCGTCTTCCTCTTGTTCCTCATCGTCGTTTGGAATATATCGAACCGACTATGCACGTTGGACCAAATCCAACGTTAATGCGTCATGTGTTTCAGGGGAACATACTTCATGTGTGTTGATTATTCTTTCAGATATTATCACTTGCGGTAAATCCTAAACGGCTTTCGGTACATAATTTTGACATATCGCTTTTCCTTCGGCTTCTAATATCATATTATGTATGATTATACATCCATACATAACATCTCTCATTTTTCTTCGGTCCATGCACCACAAAGATTTCTCAAATAATGTCAACCCTGATGAAGAACCCCAAAACATATCTTAATGTCCTTTCGCGCAGACTTTTGAACTTTCTTAAAATGTGCCTTTTTTTCATCGTACAGGTCTCTTAACGATAATCGAATACCTCGGATATATTCCATAAGCCAAATAGTATCCGTGTGGATAGTAGTTTCTGTTAGCATAAAAAGATGCCTTTGCTACTCTACCAGAAATGAAATCCTCCATCACAGGCGACTGCTCGAAAACGTTTATGTCATTACATGATCCTGCAACACCAAAGTAGGCCGACCAAATACAAAGGTCGACTGAAGCCACCGCTTGAAGGATAACCAATGGTCCTTTTAGGTCACCTCGTGTGTGTTGACCTCGCCATGCGGTTGGACAATTATACCACTTCCAATGACGACAATCTAAGCTACCAAGCATTCCTGGTAAACCATGTTTATTTGAATGCACCGGTGTGGTATGATGTGTTGTGTTGTGTTGTGTGTGTGTGTATATATATATTGAAATTGAAAAAAAAATATAGCCGTTAAAGAGCCGTTGGAATTTTGATTTGATAGAGAATAATTCAACTTGTAAATTCTCATTGATATGACAACCTTAAATAATACAAAGGGAGATCCCCACTAATTATGGAGATATAATTACAATCATTTACATTTACAATTTACTAAATATAACACATGTTATTACACCCCCGCAGTTGAAACGTCGGGAGGACCGATGTTGAGACTGGCACGAAATCGTCAAATAAAATTCAAGGTAGACCATTCGTAAAGATATCAGCAATCTGGTGACAAGATGGAACGTGTAACACCTAAATGTGTCCACGCTGCACCTGTTCACGAACAAAGTGAATATCGAGCTCAATGTGTTTAGTGCGTTGATGTTGAACAGGGTTGCCCGAGAGATAAACTGCACTAACATTATCACAGTACACTAGAGTAGCTCGAGATAGAGGTTGATGAAGCTCGAGAAGAAGGTTGCGCAACCAACAGATGTCGGCCACAAAATTTGCCACACCTCGGTATTCTGCTTCAGCACTGGACCTGGAGATGGTGGACTGTCGTTTTGAGGACCAAGAGATTAGATTATCACCCAAGTAGACACAATAGCCGGATGTGGAACGGCGGGTGTCTGGGCAGCCAGCCCAGTCTGCATCAGTATAGGCCACCAGAGATAGATTGGGAACAGAACCCAGATGAAGACCATGCTCCGCAGTTACCTGAAGATATCTAATGATACGCTTCAAGGCGTTCCAGTGATCCAGTCGTGGAGCATGCATGTGCATGCAAATGCTGCACTGCATAAGAGATATCTGGTCTGGTGAAAGTAAGGTACTGGAGGGCACCAACAAGAGTGCGATAAGTAGTAGGATCGTCATGTAGAGGGCCTGAGTCAGCAGAAAGTTTGGATTGTGTGTTAACTGGGGTGGCAACAGGGTTGCACGAGTCCATGGAGGCCCGATGAATAATGTCTTTAACATAGGCCTGTTGTGACAGAAACATAGTGTCACCGTCCCTGGTCACCTGAATACCCAAAAAATATGAGAGAGACCCCACGTCTTTCATCGCGAATTCACTAGACAATGCGTGTAACAGACGTGTCAGAAGAGTTTCGTTAGACGTGGTGAGAATTATGTCATCAACATATATAAGAAGATAAGCAGTGTCGTACCCATTATGATAAATAAATAGAGAATTGTCTGACTTGCTTTGACGAAACCCTTGTAACGTAACAAAATCCGTGAATCGCTGATACCAAGCCCGAGGTGCCTGCTTCAAACCGTAAAGAGACTTACGAAGCCGACAAACATGATCCGGAAAGTCCCTGTGCTGAAATCCCATAGGCTGGTGCATGTACACTGTTTCTTCCAAGTTGCCATGTAAGAAGGCATTAGTGACGTCCAATTGATGAATATGCCATGACTTGGGTAGTGCTAATGAGAGAACCAACCATATGGTGGACGGTTTGAAAACTGGGCTAAAAGTTTCACCACAGTCGATGCCCGTCTGCTGTTTACGACCGTCACACACCAGTCGTGCTTTATAACGCTCCAAACTGCCGTCCGACCTGAATTTATGTTTAAATAACCATAAGCTACGGATAATGTTCATGTCTGAGGTCCTAGGTACATGCTCCCAGGTCTTGTTTTTAATAAGTGCACTAAATTTGTTGGACATGGCGTTGTACATTCTGGAGAGGACAAGGCAACCTGTGGGTTTTTCGGCATAGGGACGATAGTGGAGGTGTGGAGGTTGAATGGGTGTTTGGGCTTTGCAATGCCACTCGTGGATCTGGTATGTGGGCGGGTAGTAGGCAGAGGGGGAGGGGGGCATTTTGGGTCGGTGATCGAGGTGGTACATGGGCCGGTATAGAAGAGGAGTGTTGGGCCGAGGAAGAGTTGGAGGTTTGGGCCGTTGGGGTGACAGTGGAGGGTTGGGCTGTTGTAGAACGGGAGGTTTAGGCCGAAGGATGGCTGGGGCCGAGATGTTGAGTGTGGTTTGTGGGATTGTTTGTTGGGCCAATGGGGGCAGACGAGTTAGGATAGGAATTGATTGGGCTGACAGTAGGTATGGTGTGTGAAGGGGATGATGAAGTAGAGGGGCGTGTTAGTGTTGTAGGGCCGGGAGACGAGGTAGTGTCAGAAGGAGGGGTGTTTGGTGATTGTGGGTTGTGAGAGTGTTGTAGGTGTTCCGAAACAATGGGATTGATGGTGGGGTTGAGAAAGGCATAAGAGGGTGGTTTGGTGGGTGATTGTATAGTGTAGGGAAAAATTGATTCTTCGAAGTGGACGTGTCGAGAGATGATTAGTTGATGTGTGGTGACGTCAAGACACTTATACCCGCGATGATTGGCGAGATATCCAAGGAAGACGCAAGGGTGAGAACGATAATTGAGTTTGTGAATGGTGGTAGAGGAGTTGAGAGGGTAACAAAGGCACCCGAAAACATGAAGATGATCGTATTTGGGGGTGCAGTTGTAAAGAAGTGAAGCTGGGGATTTAAAATTGTGAAGTTTACTAGGTAGGATGTTTAATAGGTATGTGGCGGTTTCAAGGGCATGATGCCACATGTTAAGGGGTAAAGAGGCTTGGGCAAGAAGGGTGCGGATCATGTTGTTGATGGTGCGGATTTTGCATTCCGCTTTACCATTTTGGGAAGAGGTGTAGGGACAAGAGAAACGGAATTGCATATTCTTTCCCATTATCACACTGGAATTGTTTGATTTTACATTCAAATTGGGTGTTAATGAGATTGTGAAACATGGTAAATGTGTGAAAAACTTGGGACTTGATGGATAAGGGAAAGGTCCACAAAAAATTGGTGAATTCATCTAAAAACAAAATGTAATATTTATGACCACTTGTACTGAGTACAGGGGAGGTCCATAAATCACTGTGAATAATGTCAAAAGCAGAATGAGTAGTATTGACAAAATCATAAAATGGCAATCTGTGTACCAAAAATGCAAGGTTCACAATGTGTTTTATTAAATTTGCCATAATCAATAAAAGATGATAGTTTCAAAGACTGTAATAAAGTAGTGCCAGGGTGACCCAATCTTTGATGCCAGCGATCTTGAGACACAGCAACGAAGGTGGATGGTTGGGTGGACTTGAGTGGGAGAGGTTCTGTCAGAGGATAAATATCGCCAGTGCTATTGCATCGTAGGATAGGAGCCCGAGTTTTGAGATCCTTCACAAGAAAGCCAAAAGGGTCAAATTCAACAGACACTAAATTGTCAGTAGTAAGGCGGCAGACAGAGATAAGGTTTTTGATAATATTGGGGGCAAACAAGACATTGTTAAGTTTAAGGGGTGGGTAAGGTGGTGGAAGGACTTAGTTGCCTTGGGCCAATACAGGGATGGTCATGCAATTACCAACTACAATATCTATATCTATACTACTATATAGTGTATTCTGGACGGTCAACATCATCATTTCATATTTATTTATATGGGCAAAAATGTAATTTTATTAGATTGATACGACAAATTTAATACGAAAATTTAATACAAGTCAAATTTTATTTATTATCTCTTTTTTTATTAATTTTGTTTTTGTTTTTTATATATATCATTGATGCAGTTTTTAAGACGGTTGTTTTTTTAGTTTCACAAAATTACAAAAGTCATCCTTTATGTTTATAGCGAATTGCAAACCATGTCCTTTAGAAACACAAATTACAGAAAACGTACTTTGTGTTTACAAATCTTTACACGTTATGTCCTTTGGCACTAACTCAGTTAACTTTTCTTGTTAAATATGGTCAAGTGGACCCCATGTGAGGGTAGATTAGTCTTTTTACCCATTTATTATAAAAATAATCTTTTAATACATAAAACTATATACACACACAACTCTCTCTTTTCTCACCCTTAAGTTTAATCTTTCCCTCACTCTTTGCCAATCGACACTATCACCCACCACCACTATACCCTCACATGAGGTCCTTTGGTCATATTTTAACGAGAAAAAATATTTGGGTTAGGGTGAAAGGACGTAACATGTAAGGGTTTGTAAATACAAAGTACATTTTCTGTAATTTATGTTTTTAAAGGACATGATTTCCAACCCGTTATAAACATAAAGAACGATTTTTGTAATTTACTCTTTTAATTTTTAAGACTTTCATTAACTATGTATATACACACATCTATGTCGGTTCACCTCCTTTCTAGTGCTTCCTCATTGTAGAAACAACTATTCACCTCCTTTCCATCAACACACCCTTTAAACCACCATTGGTGTGACTGATCACATCTTCAATCACTGTGCTTCTTTCGATACCCCTAATCGGTTTTAACCGGAATTTATTTTTCCCTTCCATTTACCAATTGAATCATACTTCATACCCTTCGCAATAGCACCATGGTTTCTATTTGGACGAAGTTGAGAAGAAGACAAGCCGAATCACAGGTGATGTTCGTGTGTCCACAGCTGGTGGTTGAATTTGGAGGTCCTACGAACCAAATTTTTTGAGTGCAATAACATGTAAGGGTTTGTAAATACAAAGTACATTTTCCGTAATTTATGTTTTTAAAGGACATGATTTCCAACCCGTTATAAACATAAAGAACGATTTTTGTAATTTACTCTTTTAATTTTTAAGACGCTCATTAACTATGTATATACACACATCTATGTCGGTTCACCTCCTTTCTAGTGCCTCCTCATTGTAGAAACAACTATTCACCTCCTTTCCATCAACACACCCTTTAAACCACCATTGGTGTGACTGATCACATCTTCAATCACTGTGCTTCTTTCGATACCCCTAATCGGTTTTAACCGGAATTTATTTTCCCCTTCCATTTAGCAATTGAATCATACTTCTTACCCTTCGCAATAGCACCATGGTTTCTATATGGACGGAGTTGAGAAGAAGACAAACCGAATCACAGGTGATGTTCGTGTGTCCACAGCTGGTGGTTGAATTTGGAGGTCCTACGAACCAAATTTTTGGAGTGCAATAAGAACACATTAACCGTGCGGTAATTACTTTGATTTAGCTACTGTTTTCATGAAGTCTTCTATATTTAGGGGTTTGTTTATTTGTTACAACACATGTAGCATATACTTTTTTTAAACAAAAAAAGGTAATATACAAGATATGGAGCAAAATATTGATTGTAAGTTTCTTAGTTAATTTATATAAGATGTTTTGTTATTGTATTGTTATTGCTATTGCTATTGTTATTGTTATTATTATTGATGTTAGCAACCATTTATATTATTGGGAAATTAACAATTGATTGCTTAGGTAGAGGAATCAAATATGAAATCTTTGTTTATATTATTGGGAAATTAACAATTGAGTTTATATCATAAAACATGTTTAAAACTAAACGAAATTGTTTAAATTCAGATTCATAGCTTAAGTGAAGATGTTCCTTCGGCGATTACTAAGTTAAGGCTAGGCAAATTCTTGATAGTAGAGGAATTCCTACTGTTGAAGTTGATTTGTATACTAATAAAGGAATTTTTAGAGCTTCTGCTCCAAGTGGTGCTCCTTTGGAATGTAAGTTCTCTCATGTTTTGTGATTTAAAATAGTTAATTATGTCTGTTAGTAGTGGTTGGAGTGATGTTTTCGAGTTATACACGTTAGCAAACTTGGTTAAAAATTAAGAATTAGTAACTTCCGTTGAAATGTAAGATGATGATGGTGCTTTTATTATATACTTAATTACTTGCAACATATAAGGAGTCGCTCTGATAAACCAGTGGCCATATATTTGACCGGATGTCTGACCATGTTAAAAAACATAAGGTGATTTTTATTACATTTTCTTTGATACTGGAGTTTATCTCCTCCCAAAAATAGCTAGAGAGTGAACTTCAATTAGATAGAATTAGAATTAGAATGATTTTTGTTGTTTAACTTTTATACATCGACAATTAGTTAATGGATTTTGATTGTTTAACAAGTAAGGAATACGTTTATATTACGCTCACCAAAAGAGGATCGGCTACACCCACTGCTGTAAATTATAAATTGTCGACTCCACTGCAACGTGCAAGCTCACAATACAATATCCCGCCCGCATAAACAAATTTTGTACCATAAACACACGTAGGGGCTCAAATGTAACATATTATTACTTAGGTGCTTTAACCAACCGGTATAGATTGTCACCTTACTTTCCTCATCGTTTAGACGGCGCTTCAAATCAAGCAGAAAACAAACAGCGAGTCGATTAACGAAACAACGTGCAGTCCCGCTGCAACGTGCGGGCTCTTGCTAGTTTTTATTAGTGCATTTATTAAAAGTAGACGGAGAGTATATACCTTGGGCATTGACGGAGTGAGAAGAAGCACCAGTGTCCATCACACCATGATCCGACGGGTTGAGAGCAAGAGAGTAAAGTGCTTGTTCAATGTCGGTCGGGGAGTAAGTAGTGTAGTGAGCTTGATCAGGGCGTGGGCCAAGAATAACTTGAGAACTACTGTTGTTGGGCCTAGATGGGTAGGGACATGGGGTTTGGGCCGATCTGTTTTGGTTTATAGCCGTAGCCCACTGTGTAGCGGTCCGAGAGTTAGGAAACACTATGTATAGGTGAGTTGGGTTGGTGGGCTATGAGGAGGCTGTTCTGCCACGGTTGGAAGTGGGCTTGCTTTGGCGGCGTCCATGACCAGCCCGGGTCCGGTTGGTGGTTTGGGTGTGGGACGGGGTTTGAGGGGTGGTCGAAGTGGTGGTATGTAGTGCGGTGGCAGCCGATTGTGAGGCACGGGTGGTATGTCGTTTCTTTTAGGTTTCTTCTTGATTCAGATGGGAGCGGACCTCACGAAAATCAGGAAGCGGGTTTTGGTTTTGAAGGACAGTGGATATGCTATCGTATGATTCGGTGAGACCTGTTAAAACTTTAAGCACGAGCATTCGATTATCAACTGGAGAGCCTACGCTCTCAAGCTGATCAGCCAAATGCTTGGCCTGCTGACAGTATTCATCCATGGATGAAAAGTTCTCAAGGTATAGGTTTGCAAACTCTTGACCAAGAAAAATAGCCCTAGTATTCTGATTATCATTGAACTCACTTTCAACCGCAATCCAGGCATCATATGCCGTCTGACCAGGTTTGAGAATTATATGAAGAAGAGGCTGAGAAATAGTGGCGTAAATCCACTGTAGGACGATGGCGTGCAAACGTGACCAAAGAGATTCAGCAGCAATAGCAGCCGCCTCTGCTTTGGCGGCGGATACGGGATCAGATGGGGTAGGGGGAGGAGTTACAGCCGGTTTAGGAGCCAGGTGATGCTGCACCTCATAAGCTTGACAATGGACCTTGAATAAGGTTTTCCATGTCATGTAATGGGTTGAATCTTTCTCTAGGATGATAGGGACATGAGACTTTATGTTAGTAACAGTGAGTGCTGGATGGAGAGTTTTGGAATCCATGAAGGGATAGTATTGGAGAGATAGAGGGAATGAAAGAGGAGTGGGGCTGCTGTGAAGAAGACAGCCGGGTGCAGCAGAAGATCAGAAAAGAGAGGGGCGGCAGAAGTAGGTTTAGGATACCTAGGTTGATACCATGATAGAGAATAATTAACTTGTGAATTCTCATTGATATGACATCCTTAAATAATACAAAGGGAGATCTCCACTAATTATGGAGAGATAATTACAATCATTTACATTTACAATTTACTAAATATAACACATGTTATTATGAATGGTGGATTGAAAATGGTTTCGAGCGTTAAACTTTTCACGCTCTTGGCTGTTTGTGATGATTAGCGCCCCAAGGGGCAGTGTATCGTTTTTTTTTCGGCGCTAAAATGGGCATTAACGTCCGAATTACCGTCCACTGCGGACGGTCTTAGCCTTATGGGTTCTTTTTATGATTGTTGGTTTTCATTTATTGTCGCATTCATAAAAAAACTAATAACATGTGTTATATTTTCTAAATTGTAAATGTAAATGATTGTAATTATCTCTCCATAATTAATGAAGATCAATTGTAATTTTAAATGTAAATGATTGTAATTATCTCTCCATAATTAGTGGAGATCTCCCTTTGTATTTTTTAAGGATGTCATATAATGAGAATTCACAAGTTGAATTATTCTCTATCAAAAACTAAGAAACTAATAATGTAACAAATATTTTAAAGTTTAACCTAAAATATATCAAGGTAGTCCTTCCATATATATGTATTATATTGGACTTTGAAAAATAATAATAACAGGTCCGATATTCGGTCTTTGTTTGATGGTGGTATATATTGTAGCCAAAGCAGTATATTAGTATACACATTGCTTTGCTTACTTTGTTCTTTGGTTGCTTTATAAAAGCCAGAAACACGTATGTTACCTTTCAGAAAATTCAAATTTTTGTTTGTTTAATCGGATCAAATACAGGGAGAATTTTGTAGCTTGCATGTCTTGGTTGAATTGGTGCATGCCATTCATACATTCATTTCAATATTTATCTTTTTTATCTTTATTGACTTTGTTCTTTTGTGACGTGTCTTTGAATAATGATCCAAATATAGGGCAAACTTTAGCCGATTGTAATTTAAATATAATTATTTTAAGTTTTTGGCTAATTGAACCAAATTACTGATCCTTTTTTCAACTAACCAGAAAAATACAGTTGTATTTTTTTTCTCACTAAACTTGCTTTATTATTTGTCTCATCGTCTTTTACTTTTTCTTTAACTGAGATATTAAAATATGAGTTTAATAATAGATCGAAACGTTTCAGTATTTTCTAAATTGTTCCAAATAATTTGATATTTTTTAATAGCGAAAGATTCTATGATATATATAGAATAAAACGAGCCAACAAAGGTTGTAAAACACAACACGAACAATACAAAACGGGGCCAACAAAGGCTGTAAAAACCAACACGGACAAAACAAGAAAAAATATTCAAGTTATTACATCTCTAACATTAAAGTCGCTCTATCTGGTCCAAGAAATATTTTTTAACTTTAACCTAGCTTTAATCCAAACATAAGAGATCGCCTTTATTTCTTCCACCATCTTAATTAGAAGTCGAAATGTAGATGCCATTGAATTCCTTTTCGTTTCTAGCTTTCTAAATTTGCCACATTGTAACAAGTAGAATTGCCCCCGGTGTTTTCTTCCAATAATTTGATCGTTTAAAATTCGAGACTACACCAAACCTTTCATTGCATGACATTTATCGTAACCAGTAGAATTGCCCCTACCGTTTTTTTTTCCGGTTTGGTTGATGAATACCTTTTAAATTTGTTCTTTGACACAACTTTTGTTGCTATATTAATAATTTTCTAAATTGATCTAATATTTAAGATTTTTTATATTAAAATAACTTTAAAAGATGTTGCATGTAATAACGAAATTTCAAAAATCTTTTAATAAAACGTATTACCATTCCTTAAATGTTAGATCTCTTCTACTCTCTCGATCATGAATTAACGTGTTGGATATGTTGGGTAAAGAACTTTTAGGAGCTTCAAACTTTTAAGAAAAAACTCATACTTAATAAAAAAACCTTGTTTGGTTAGAAGAAAAACTTCATATTGAAACGCTACTAGTACTTGCGTTTAAGAAAAACCTCCCATTAGCTATCACACCCCGACAAAGCACAGCGGAAAGCAAGTCATGAAGTAACGATAGTTGTTACCACAAAGCTTAGCAAATCACACATTAGTTACGTATGGACATCTTGCAAACACCCTCTAGTCAAACACATTCAAGTTCCCGGTCTAAAAAAGTTTAAAAACATGTCTTAACATTGCAAATGAGAAGAAGACCCTCCTTTGCAAATCTCGGATTGCCGGCTCTTAGTACCTCGGAGTCGAATAAGTTGGTTTGCCATTTTACGAAGAAGGAAGTGTTGTCTGTCATACGTGAATGTGACGGTGACAAAGCCCCGGGACCCGACGGATTCACGTTTAAATTCCTGAAACATTTATGGTCAGATTTAAAGGTTTTTATCATGAAAATGATGTGTGATTTTCATGCCTCTGGCTCTTTTGCAGTTGGATGTAACTTGTCTTTTATCGCGTTGATCTCGAAAATTGATGAACCACCGGGTGAAGCGAAATTACATAAACATTGTTTTACAAATAAAAACATTGTTTCAAAAGTTATAAATTTTTAAGAGTTTTTATGGTCCCATAATCATGTCCACAAGTAACGCGTGCTAAACCCACACTCTCGACCCCTATGCATCAGTACCTGAAAAATATGCTTAAAAATATCAACAAAAATATTGGCGAGTTCACAAGTTTTAACTTTTAAGGCAAATAAACATATTTCCTTGTTTAAAATCGTATGATCGAGTACCGACTAAACTAAGAACCATGTTGACTAGCTAGTTCACACAAGTATGATCGCAACGCTAAGGCTCTTAATCAAACCACAAATTTTCTTCCCAAACTTGACCTCCCTAAGCCCACAACTGGGCTCCCAGAGGACTTTTAAACCTGACCTCCCTGTGCACACAACCAGGCTCCATGAGGAACTTTTAATAGGATATGCTCTCTCATAAGGCGCAGCGCGACTGCCCTGAGAGGGGGCGTCAACCCAATAGATCTATTAACATCATCCATGGCTCTAAACCAACAGCTAATGATTAAGAATGCGGGGAACTATCTTCCTGAAGGGATAAACGAGAGTATAACCGTACACGTCGTGCATCTACCAAAGGCCATCAAATGTTCTATACAGTTTTAGTCTACTCATCATACAAGCATGTTAATCCCCCAATTATAAAACGTTCAAAAACATTTAAAAGAAAAGGTGCCGTGAAACTCACCTTAAGCGTAGCAATCAAGCAATTCCCTAGTCCAAACGACAATCCATTACTAACAATACCCTATTATCCAAAGGGTTATTTTAGCAAACATTCTAAGTCTGTCCAAGTTATTCACCAAACTTCCCATTGACCCATTAGTGATTTTGACGATCGGTTAAGTTTTAGACCTCACGTACATGCATGTCGCTTCTAATTACCCAACCATTAGGTTTACAACTTATATGTTCACACATACATCGTTTCAAGTCAATTTCCACATAACTCGACTTAGTAAACCTATCAATTTATTATAATCAAATATACTCATGTAGCACATAGCTTCACATAATCTATCCAAATTATTCATACATGCTAACACATCGTCTTAACGCCTAATAACACATGTTCTAGCAATTTTCATAGCATACAAGTTCCTAATGTCTCATGTCAACCTATGAACATTATATGAACTTAATTTACACCCTAGGACCTGCATATAAACCTCAAAACAAGACCAAATTTGCTGTTCTAAATAAGCCACAAAATCTAGCCGTTATGCGCCTCAAAAATCACATTTTGGTGACTTTTAACACATAATTTGCACTGTAAGTATCCGTTACAATGGCAAACTTATTATACACCCTAAATGATGAATTTTATACACATTTTAACACTAAGCAAGCTGTTTTACATCAGACCTGAAAATAAGTGTTTTTAACGCGTAAAACTTGTTGAAAACATGCGTTTTCACGCATCTTTTGCAAATACATTTAGGTTTTTTACTTTAGGAATTTCAGGAACACTTAACCACATATTATTTTCCATTAAAATAAGTCATGAAAACCTGCTAAAAACCTATTTTGAAATATCCATTTCAAAAGCTCATATTTTGGCGTTTTAAGCCGAAAAATGTGTCTTGATCGTGCATGCAAGGTCTCCCAAGTGTGTAGATCCTATTTAAACTCAATATTCACTATTTTAGGCTTATCAAAACCCTCAAATCATCATCATGATCAGACCTGTCCTAGACTTAAAATAACTCAAAAACATCTTCAAACAATGCACAATGCATGAACATATTGATCAATCAAGCCATATTTCAACAAATCCCTATACCATTTATCTAGACCATAATAATCATCCAAATTCCATTTTACATCAGACCCTAGAACCTCCTGAAAACCCTCTTGCATGTTATCAAAATCATAGGATCTAAGCATCATTAATCATCTAATGAACCAAGCAATCTATCCTACATACATATATACATACACGACATACATACATATATACACGACACTCACATATATACATATATACACCATCTATTTTCCATTTTCTCATTCCCGTTGTTTGATTTATGAAACCATTTGGAACTCCCATCTTTGTTTGGTGAAAACTAAACCTAAAACAAAAAATAATCAAGATCTTATAAAAGTTTTTAGTTCAAGAACATACCCTTGATGAACACTTGAAAAATAGTGGGTTTTTGATGGTTTCTCTTTCTAGAAATCTCTTGATTCTTGATGGATTTTGCTTCCAAATCACCTAAAACACTTAATAACTCAACAATCCATAGCCATTTTGTAAAGATTTAACAAAAAAATGAGTATGGATGGTAATGGTGGTTTCGGCCAAAGGAAGTATGTGTTGGTGTTGGGATTAATGAGATGGTTTTAATTAATAATCATTTATTATAACTGAAAAGTAATAATAATATGGTGGGGATGGGGTGGGGTGGGGGGGGGGTTATGGTTTGTGTGATTGTGGGTGTTTAAAATTTTTTTTATAAACTTTATATACATAATCTACAGACCTCACATTTTTATAAAAACCCAAATATGTTAAATAACTAAGGTTTTTACCCATTTGACCAATAATAATATTTCCCAACTAAAAATATTCATTTTAGCTAATTTTATTATATTATGGGGTTCCCTACTGTATCGGGTCTCGTACTCGCGTTAAAACTCTAAAACGCACAATAATTAGATCATAGCGATTTAAAAACTATCAATCATAGTCTTTATTGGTTTTAATAATATTTTCATCCCAAAAATATTATTCTATGCCAAACCAAGCATTACGGGTCATAACTATACTTTTTAAAGTTAATCGGGTCGTCACCAATGTCCAATACGGGTAATTTATTGCTCCGCGATACGAAAATTCCTAAAATTAACCATAAATCTTTTAAAATGTTTGGACTCTATTGCCTTTTTAAAGACTCTAATTATCACCAATTAAGTCTAACACACAATTTTTGATATTATTTTTATAATTATTATACTGTACGGGTTGTCACATTAACTACAAGCTTTTAATGAGTAAAATGACACAAATACACATTCTACCATAAAAAAATTAAAAAAAAACATGCATACAAACTTTTGGTTATGCCCAGTTTAGTCATTTTATATATTTTATTAAAAGCTACGGATACTCTGCCAAACACCAAAATATATTTAAAAGCTACAGCTACCAGCCGATCACCAGCTTCCATCCACTAGCTAGTTTTTTCAAACTTACCCGTTGTGTGATTGACAGATTTCGTTCTAATCTTATGGACCAAAATTAATTATACTTTGGTCAACTAAATAAATTAAAAAAAAGAATAACATTACATTATTTTTATTTAATGTTTAAAAAGTTAAATTTATGTAAAGTGTCGACAAGATTTAAGGCAGAAGGCACGTCTCAATTGGATCAAACTTGGCGACGAAAACTCGGGTTATTTCCATAGGACGGTTAAGATTAACTTGGCTAAGAGGCGGCTGAACGGGCTACTGGTTAATGGGGTTTCGGAAAAGGATCCAGAGGTTATCAAGGATGAAATATGGCGATGGTTTCATAAGCAATTTTCGGAGCCAATGAGAAGAAGACCCTCCTTTGCAAATCTCGGATTGCCGGCTCTTAGTACCTCGGAGTCGAATAAGTTGGTTTGCCATTTTACGAAGAAGGAAGTGTTGTCTGTCATACGTGAATGTGACGGTGACAAAGCCCCGGGACCCGACGGATTCACGTTTAAATTCCTGAAACATTTATGGTCAGATTTAAAGGTTTTTATCATGAAAATGATGTGTGATTTTCATGCCTCTGGCTCTTTTGCAGTTGGATGTAACTTGTCTTTTATCGCGTTGATCTCGAAAATTGATGAACCACCGGGTATTGGGGACTTCAGACCCATCTCTGTGATTGGGGCGGCTTACAAAATTGTGGCTAAAGTTCTCGCCAACAAGATGAAACCGATTATGAATTCGCTCATTTCCCCGAATCAGGCGGCTTTTGTTGGAGACCAGAACATTTTGGATAATCCCCTCATTATTAGTGAACTAATATCTTGGAAAAAGAAGATGAAAGAAAAACTGTTGATTTTTAAAGTCGATTTCCATAAGGCCTACGACTCGCTTAACTGGAAATGTCTTTTTAAAACTTTGGATTTTATGGGTTTCTCCGAGACTTGGATTTCATGGATTAGGAGCTGTCTTTCGAGTGGTAAAGGCTCCGTCTTGGTTAATGGTTCACCTACTAAAGAGTTCTACTTGAAACGGGGTTTAAGGCAAGGTGACCCGATGTCGCCGTTCCTTTTCATTTTGGCTATGGAAGTGTTGGTCATGCTTATGAATAGGGCTGTGAACGTGGGCTTGTTTCATGGGGTGCAACTTCCGAATAACGGCCCCTGTATCTCTCATTTATGCTACGCGGATGATGTGCTTTTCGTCGGGGAATGGAGCGAAGCCAATATTCGGAGTTTAAGTCAATTTTTAAGATGCCTCCAACTTATTACGGGCCTTTCGGTTAATAATAAAAAATGCTCTTTATTCGGTATTGGAGTCGATAGTGCTGAAGTTGATAGTATGGCTCGTATTCTTAAGTGCAAAGTGGGATCCCTTCCTTTCACCTACTTGGGGATACCTATTGGAGCTAGTATGAATCGCGTGGCCCATTGGAAACCTGTTATAGACAAAATGAACTCGCGGTTGTCGTCTTGGAAAGCTAAGCTTCTTTCATTCGCGGATAGAGTCACCTTGGCTAAATCCGTTTTGGGTAGCCTTCCCTCCTATTTTCTCTCTATATTTAAAGCTCCGAAAACTGTGATAAATAAGTTGGAAAGATTGAGGAGAGATTTTATTTGGGGTAAAACCGGGTCGAGGAACAAGATTCGATGGGTTAGTTGGGATTCTCTATTAAAAGCCAAGTCTTTGGGTGGTTGTGGGATTGGGGATATTATGGACTTCAATCTTGCCATGCTTGCGAAATGGTGGTGGCGTGTAAAGAAGAATCCGTCGCAGCTTTGGGTTTCGGTGGTTTCTTCGCTGCACAAGACGGTCCATGACAGGAACCTTATTCCACTGAACAACTCCATTCCAGGAGTTTGGAAGTCCATTGGTACTATTGGAAATGAGCTACTGAATGTGGGTATTAATGTCTTTGATAAGCTACGGGTCACGGTCGGGGACGGGAAGTCGGTTCGGTTTTGGAAGGATAAGTGGGCTGGGAATTTAGTGCTGATGAATGCCTTTCAGCAGTGTTTCGCCTTGCTGGGGACAAAAACGGCTCTGTTGCGGATCATATTTGTTATAGGGGGAGGTTATTTTTTGGGGTTGGGCTTGGCAAAATAACCCTTCATCTCAACAGGAGTGGCTGCAAATTGGTAATTTGATGAGGTTACTTCATAGTTTGTCCCTCAAGGATGGCATAGATGAATGGTTTTGGGATAACAATGCTGGTTTGGGGTTCTCTGTGAAGGAGGTTAGGAAGGAGTTAGAGAAGCTTAGAGTGGGTGAATCTGTTGGCCGCCCCTTCTTTTGGAATTCTTGGGCGATTCCTAAAGCGAATTACCTACTTTGGAGGGCCGAGATTGGGAGGGTGGCGTCCAGGAAAGCTTTGGCGGCTCGGGGAGTTATGATTCAGAATGTGTTTTGTCCGAGATGCGGTATCGAGGAGGAGGATACTAACCATATTTTCGTGAATTGCCTTTTCGCCAATTGCATTTGGTGGAACATTTTGACGTGGTTAAAAGTGTCATAGCCTCAATATGTTGCGACTGTTTCTGATCTTTTGGATGTCTATGTCGAAGGAACCAGGTAGTAACAAGTGGAAAAAGATTGTGAATATGGTGACAATGGCTGCTTCGTGGAAGATTTGGCTAGCGAGAAACAAGGCGGCTTTGATAATCTCTTCGTTCCGGTTCGTGATTTGGTGGATTCTATCAAGGAAGAGGCCTTTATTTGGATTCGGCAAAAAGCGAAAGACCCAGCGATCCCTTGGGAGAATTGGATGGATTTTGATGTGTTGGCCTTAATTTAGTTTTGGTGCTGGTCTGTTTTGCGCTTTTCTGTTTTGCGGCTTTCTGATTTGCGCCTTTCTGTTATGGGGCGCTTTCTTTTTTGTTTCTCCTTGGTCTGTATGTTGTCTTCCAGTTTCTTGCTAGGCTCTATATATATATATATATATATATATATATATAGATGTTTTTGCCGTTAAAAAAAAAACTTTGTTAATTTCCAGTGTTCATATTTATAAAATACCGATACAATTTTATCTAAAAGTTAGTGCAACAATTTCTTAACTATTTCAGTATAATTTTATAACATTTATTTTCTTTTAACAATGTATACTTTAAATTTTAATTTTGATTAATTTTATCTAAAAATTAGGTACATATGTAATAATTTATTCACAAAACACCTATAGTGTTAAAAAATTATAAGTTTGAGATAATTCATTTACAAAAAAAAAAACTATCCCTACCTAGTGGCGGATCTTAAATTTTTTTTAGGAGTAACGCTCAACATTTTTTTACCGCAGTTGTTTCATATAATCTTTGTTTAAAAAAGCGTGCCTCAGTGCGCCTCATCGCCTTATGTGACCTGAGTCGCACGACGTACATTAAGTGTGGCGGAGGAGCGCTTCGTGGCAAAAATTCGCCTGTGACGCGCGCTTCATGTACACTGCCCTCATTTGTGCAGTAGAATGTTGTACAACAAGCTTTTAAGGTTGTATAACATATAGTTCAATGAGCCACTTTATCAAACAGTTGGAGTGCATTACTGAAGCAATCAAACAGAATACATTTTGTTGGTTTTTTCAGCTCCAAATTGACAAGTTATACACCATGGTAGAATTAACTTCTATTAGCCAAACTATGTCACAGTCTTTTATAAGTGTAAATGCCAAAGCAGCCTAACTAAATTATGGAGAAAAGAATACCAAAATAGAAGCAAAAAAGATAGTATATGTAAAGCTTTAAGAGGGTTTTCAAACATGAAGTGTATTCAACAGTTCCAACATGTCTTTTTATCATTTGTGAACATGAATCTTCACTATGTCTAACTCAACCTACAGACAATCAAGAAAGATTGCAACAAAACATTGGATGGTTTGGCGTTTTGATGATCCCTACCTTATTGACCGCAACTTCTGTATTTATTATCGCCTTCATTGCTGCTCCTCCAGTAGATATTGATGGTATTCGTGAACCTGTTTCTGGATCTCTAACTTAGACAAAAGATGATTAAAATTAGAGGGAAAAAGTGGAAAACTAAGGCGAACATTTCATCAAAACACTTAGTATGCATATATTCTAAACATTATAACCAGTTAATAGAAACAGAGATTTACCCACAACATACTCATATAGTCATATGCGTTTACTGCACAATTAATCAAAAACAATATATTCAATTATAACATCCAAAACCCAATTTATAATTACTAAATTCCTAAAACACATAAACTTGGTAAGTTACCAAGTTCCAAACATACTTTCAACAATCAAGTTAATTCCCAAAACACATACGCAATTCAATTAACAAAAGCCTCCACAAATTATAAATAAATTTCATACTTCTCTTAAAAAGCCTTGACAAATAGTCAATCAACCATTCAACCTCAACAAACAACACAACGGTAGCTACAATTCTACATCATTTACAAATATTAAAGCAACAACAACCGTACCCAGTAAATCCCACTAAAAAGGAAAAATAAAGCAATTCCTTTAAACTAAAAAAAATATATAATAACTCACAGGGACAGGGGCGCAGAGCGGAGGACTGTCGTGTGAGATGGTGGAGGGCGGAGGCGTGGAGGAGGGCTGGTCAGCTACGTAGGCTGTAGGGTTTGGTTTGTGGTTGATTGGCTGAATGACTGCTGTAACAAATGGGAGTTCGTCTTTTTTTTTTGTCCGTGAACAAAGAAGATGAAAGTGGGGGATGAAATTGGGATGAGCTTGTTGAGTTGTTGGACTTTGATTATTCGAGTTTTGGGCTTTTTAGATTAGTTAATTTTTTTGGGTTATTAATATTCGAGTTTGATAAATATTTTTCCGAGTGACGAAACGTGGTAACATATAATTTCATTTAGTAGTAACGTTTATTAAATTTTAGTAGCAATGTAAATTTCATTTTAGTAGTAACGTCTTCGAAATATTGTAATTTTTTTTCCCATTACGCGTGCAAAGTTAAGGAGTAGCGGACGCGACCCCTAGCATCATGCTAGGTCCGCCCCTGCCGCTACCAAAAGGAAGAGGAGGGCAAAAAAAAGAAACAAGCACATACTTTCAAGAAATCCAAACTATACCAACTTATATGCTTAAACTTGGATCTACTTTTCAATACAAAAAACGGACTTAGCGCTATCTATAATGTCTTTGATCTTCACCTCTTTATACGAGAACAAATTCCAGCCTTTTCAAATAACACCAAAAGGCTAACAATAATAATAACATGAACCACCTCTTTGACTTTATCTCCCAGCCGCAAATGATTGTGAATCGCCAAAAGATCTCTAAATGTAAAAGCGAAAATTTTTGGATTACGGCACCAAGAGTTAATTCTACCGAAGCCACCATCCAGGATGAAAAAAGATGCACAGTACACTCCGAAACATCACAAAAACACAAGCTTGCATATTAACCGAAATATTCCTTCTACTTAACGTCATACCCGTCGGGATTCGATCCATTTCCGCCCCCTATTAAAACAGCCTTAAAAAATGTTCACAGTAATGAAAGCCTATTAAGGTGTTAAAAATGGTTGAAACCAACCCCTCCACTGAAAATCGAGTGTTATGGATGGTCTAAACGTTCAGACTGGATTTAATAATCCCAACTTTGGGAGGTTGGAAGGCAACAGTCCCAACTTGAAAATTGTAACACAGCAGTCCCAACTTGTCAACATTTTTATTCTAATGGTCCCAAACTAACTGAGGTTAAGTTTTTCTGTTAAGTGATGACGTGGACTGCCACGTGGCGTCTGATGTGGCCAATTTGTCCCACTTGGCAAAAAACATATGGACCCACAATGAAAGTGTCTTTTTTTATTTAAGTTTTTTTTTTATCAATGTGTATATATATATATATATATATATATATATATTATACACATAAAACACACACATATACACATCTCTCTCTTCTCTCTCTCTTCTCTCTTTGTCTTTCTACCACCCACCACCACAACAACCATCACCACCAACCACCACCACAACCATCACCACCAACCACCTGCCACCACAACCAACTACCCACCGACCACCACCGTTCAAACTCACTTCTCTCTAATCTGATAACCCACACACATACACTGATCTTTTAGAGAGATAACCAGGAAAGAGAAAGGGGCCGGAGGGAGGCGGAGATGCGGCGGAGCTCCGGCGGAACGATGGCCAAACAACACCAACACCACCCATCTTGTACCCTTTACCCAACCCTATTATAGAGAGAGAAAGCTGAAGGGAAGTTAGAGAGAGAAAGAGAAACCAGATCTTTAGAGAGAGAGAGAAAACCAGATCTTTAGAGAGAGAGGGAGAAAACCGGGTAGAGAGAGAGAGAAGCAGAGAGAGAGGAAGAAGAAGCGACGGCGGCGTTAGGGTTTCAGAAATTGGAGTCCGAACAGAGAAAACCAGATCTTTAGGAGTCCGAACACGAATCGGATGGCTTCAACTTCTTGGAAACGTGGGGATGATTATAATCAAAGGCAGAGGATGATTAGGGTTAGAGTTTCAGAAATTGGACAGTTTTGGTGGTGTTCAGCTCTCTATGTGTGTTTGAGAAAAGGGTGGGGGTAGAAAGAGGGTTTTGGTGGTGTTTGTGGTGGTGGTGGAAGGTGGTTGTGGTGGCGGAAGGTGGTTGACGGTGGTGGCAGGTGGGTGACGGTGGTGGTGGTGGTGGAAGGTGGTTGTGGTGAAGATGATGATATATATGTGTGTATATATAATATGATTATCTAAAGTGTATATATATATATATTATATATAAAAGTTAATAAAACATTATTTAAAAGATTTTTTAAATATTAAATGATTTTTTTAATTGAAAAAACAAGTGTCATTGTGGGGCCCACGTTTTTTTTGACAGATTCACCATTTTTGCCACGTAGGAGTGCCACGTGGGATGCCAACGTGGCACTTAACAGAGTTTTTTAACTGAGTTAAGTCTGGGACCATTAAAATAAAAATGTTGACAAGTTGGGACTGCTGTGTTACAATTTTCAAGTTGGGACTGTTGCCTTCCAACCCCCCAAATTTGGGATTATTAAATTCCATTTCCCCAAAAAAATATTCTACATCTCATCTCTTGTATATATGATATATATTCGTGGAAAAAATAACGTCAAATAATCTATAACGATTACACGCTTAAACTAAGTTAAGTATGTGAACTTAACAATGTAAAATATGTTGTCGAAGCGACAAGATCCTACTATATTTATTTAATGGGGAAATAAATATATGGTAAAGTGAGTCGAGTCGAATGTTAGAAATGAAAAATCGATCGACGACATCCTAGTATAATCATTTAATGGGAAAATAATTATACGATAAAATGAGTCGAGTCGAGGATAATGTATTGTGAGTTAATTAATACGTAAAAATATAAGTGTAACTTATAACAAGGGTAATCCATCACAAACAATCCTAGGACATATGTTTAATTAAATGGAGAATTGTGTCTAATAGTGGTGTTGGGATTTGGGTGTACAACTTGTCGGATAACACGCACTATAGACTTAGTGACTTATACACACTAGGACATTCGTAGGTGGTTAACCTCGGACTTGCTATTCTCTACTATGTAATTGCACGTTGTACTTCTGGTGAGTTTCACGGCCCATTTTTACTGTTTTTGTTTTGGGGGAAGATATGTTTTATTAGATGTTGTTACATGTCAAAATGTTGTTAAATGTTAAAATGTGATAAGTGGCATGATGAGTACTTGGGTTTGTTGTACACCACTTGGGGTGAGTCCTCGCCTACTATAACCATTTACTCATGTGTTGTGTGTGTGTGTGTGTGAAATCGAGAATCGAAGGAATATTTGGATAGTGTTATTGGTGCCTGGCAAGGCCCACTCTAATCGATAGCATCGATTATGTAACTGTGTATACCAGGGATGCATGTATTCTGAACTAAGTTGTTATTTTCCAAGAAACAACTTCTGCTTGCAGGGCATTGCATGTCTTGGTTTGGTTATGGGCTCAAGGGATTGCTCGTCATAGTTTTTGTAGGAGCTAGCTACTCCTTACAATGGCCACTACTTGTGTTTGTTCCGCACATGTTGTTATTAGAATGTTGTTATTATGGAACTAAACCCTGAGAACTCACCAATATTTTATATATTGACATCTTTTTAAACATATCTTGGAGGTAACTAAGTGCTGAATAGATATGAGGCTAGTACGGTTGAATATGGGATGTTGGACACTTGTTAGGGTTTCATCTATAACTATCATTGGGTTGGGACAAAGACAGAAAAATCCCATGTTTGAACTTTATGTTTGTTGTTTTATGTAATGTTTGAGACAAGGTACTCTTTTTCGACATCTTAATGAAATGATATTTTCTAATTAAATATGGTTTGTGTTAATCTTGACTTTGATATGCTTTTGAGCGTTGTGCCACGTGTTTCCGTCATTGGCGTGGTGTGATATCCAAATATTAAACCAGCATTCCTGGTCCTATTCAAATATCTCATTGTCCACTTCACAGCTTCCCAATGGGCTTTTCTAGGATTAGACATAAACCTGCTCACCAAACTTACAGCATAGCCTATATCAGGCCTAGTACACACCATAAGATACATGAGACTCCCCACCACATTAGCATATGGGACTTTCTCCATAAATCTTTGTTCCTCATCAATCTTTGGAGAACATTGGCTTAATAGTTTGAAGTGTACAACTAATGGAGTTGTAATAGGCTTACAATTATCCATTTTGAACTTAGCTAACACCTTTTTCCACATAAGATCTTTGACACAACTTCAATAGCTTCTGTTTCCTGTTTCTTATTATCTCTATGCCTAAAATCTTCCTTGCTTCACCAAGATCTTTCATCTCAAATTCTTGCTTCAACATATCTTTGGCAATTTCAATTTGTTGTTTATCTTTGCAAATGACTAACATGTCATCTACATACAAAAACAGATAAAGAAATCCCCAGAAGCCCACTCACTTATGTATACACAACTGTTAAATCTTCTTCTTTTGAATCCATGAGTGACCATGAACTCATCAAACCTTTTATACAATTGTCTTGGGGACTGCTTCAACCCATACAATGGCCTCTGTAACAAACAAACTTTACCTTCACAACCTTCTTGTTCAAAACCCTTAGGCTGTCTCATATAGATTTTCTCTTCAAGTTTACCATGTAAAAAGACAGTTTTTACATCTAACTTGTGACACCTGGCGATTTACCAGATAATTAATCGTACTTATGTATAGTTAAGTATATGTTTATGAATAATAATTGAAGTTAATAAAGTGAATTTTAAGTCCAAAAGCTTATTTTATATGTTAAAGTATGACTAGATGTGTCATAGTTAATATTTCGTCGCGTAGCGATTTAGCGCGCAAAAACGATCGTTGGTGATGACCCGGTTAATATTTAAAGTCCGAAACTTAAAATATATGCTTGAAATAATTTTCTAATCATATTTAGTTGAGAAATATGGAGAAATAGAACTGCGCGCATATCATATAAAACTTATACGATTTTGTCCTCTTTTAAATCTACTATAATAAAAATCATGTAGGTGTTTTCCTCTTTTAAATCTACTATAATAAAAATCATGGTGATGAAGATTCAAGTTAAAGGCAAGGATTCTTGAAGTTGTAGGTGTTTTCCTCTTTTAAATCTACTAATTTCAAGTCACTAGAGGTAAAACTAAACCTATGATTTTTCTTTATGATGATCTTTGTTCATTTTCAACTTGGATTCATCACACAAATATGAAAATATAAAGGTTTTTACCAAATGGTTTTAAAGAGGGTTTTACAATAATGAAAGAGATGAGTGTAGTGAGTGTGTGTGTGTGAGTGCGTGAGTTGTGTGTGTCGTGTGTGCTTTGGGCAGTGGCGGATCCAGGATTTTTTTTCACTGGGTTCCTATTTTAGGAGTTCCGATTTCATATGACCAAACATAAAAATTTCGGGTCGGTTCAAAGGTTCGGACCAGTTTGTCGGCTCGGGTTGGTTTAACGGTTCGGTCGGTTAAACGAGGTAGTAAATCGTCTATAAAAGTGGCTAATACTAATCCATAAAAAGTGGCTATACTAGGATTATGTGTATGCTAATCCATAAAAAGAGCATTTAAGTTTCACATACTAGGTAACCCAAAATAACTTATATAGAAGAGAACCAACCTCAAATGGCTCAAATGCTCTTTAAAGAAGGTGTTCTGTTGATTAGATAAGAAACTGTTGATACTCCTTCACCCCAAAACCTGTTTGGTAGACCTGAACTGTGCAACATGCCTCTTACTTTGTTCAGCAGAGTCCTATTCACCCTCTTCACCAGACCATTCTGCTAAGGAGTTCTAGGAACAGACATATGTCTTGCTACGCCTTCTTCTTTACACAATTAATTCCCAATGACAGAATTTCAGCCCATTATCCGTCCTTATCTTCTTTATCTTCTTACCACTTTCATTTTCTACTAGAGTTTTCTATTCTTTAAAGTTAGCAAAGGTCTCATGCTTATGTTTCAGAACATGGACGCAAACCCTTCTTGAATAATCATCCACAATGGATAAGAAATAAGAACCTCCACTTAGAGTCACATTCTTAAATGGACCCCACAAATCAGCATGAACATACTCTAAATAATCTTTAGTAGAATGAACCCCCTTTGTGAATTTTACCCTATGTGATTTCCCCATCACACAATTTTCAAAACATCCCCATTCTATTTTTTGTAAACCCTTTATGACTTCTTGTTTACAGATTTCATTCAGTCCTTGACCACTAATATGGCCAAGACTTTTGTTGCATAACATGAAATCATCATCTTTACACTCAGCTACAAATGATGCAATTTCTTGTTTAACATGACCATCAAGAACATAGATATTATTACTTTGTCTAGTTCCTAATAATACCACCATTGAAACTAACAGAGTATCCTTGGCTTTCAGAAGTTCCCAAAGAAATCAAATTCTTAGTTAACTCAAGAACATACCTTACATTATCAAGAATCACAGTTGTCCCATTATCCAAACTCAGTTTAATGAACCATTTATGCAATTCTACATTGCTTATCATCTCCCAATTTCACAGTTCCAAGATCTCCTCCTTTCAATTCAATGAACTACTCCTTATGAGGAGTCACATGGAATGAACATCCCGAGTCAAGAATCCATATACCAATCACCATTCCTTATTGACTTGTGACCACTAGGACATCAGCACTATCATATCCATCTTGTTTTTTTGGGAAAGGGGATGGTACTCTAGGCAAATATATAAATAAATAAAAAACAAATACAACAAGAACTATGCCGCTAGTTTAGGCCAAACTCCCAGACTAGAAAATAGCAAAGCCCGTAAAAGGGGCCAAACTCACATAAATCATATCATATCCATCTTGGGAAACCTTCTTGAGGAGAATTACACTGGCTTTTTGATCCTGAGTCAAACTTCTTTTTACCTCTGTCAGGACACTCTCTTTGAGGTGTTTTTCTGAATTAAAGATAAAATACCTTCTTTTATACTTAATCTTGGATTTTCCTCTGTTTTGATTGCCACCATTGAAACATTTGCCCTTGAATGACCTTTGTTCAGACCTTCCTCTGACCAACAGACCCTCTGCACCATTTTCTTTAAGATCTGTCCTCTTTTTCAATTTTCTTGAATTAAGAACAGCCAAAACTTCTTCCATAGACAAAGAATCTCTCCCATACATGAGAGTGTCTACAAAATGCTCTTATGAATGAGGCAAAGAAGTCAAGAAAATGATGGCTTGATCTTCATCATCAAGGGTCACATCAATGTTTTCAAATCAATAATTAACTTGTTAAACTCATCAGATCTTCTAGTGTTTTACTAGAAGTCATATGAAAAGTATACTATCTTTTCTTCAAATACAATTTCTTGGCCAAAGATTTTATCATGTATAAACTCTCCAACTTAGCCCAAACCCCTGTTGCAGAGTTCTCCTTCGATACTTCCCCCAACACTCAATCACCAAGTCTAAGAATTATTGCACTATGGGCCTTTCCAAGAAAATCTTTCTTCTCTTTATCAGTTAACCCCACTGGTAATTTGTTTTCACCTAGTAAAGCATCTACTACACCCTGATGAACTGACAGGGCCTTCATCTTCATTCGCCATAACCCGAAATCGTTCTTCCCATAGAAATTTTCAAGTTCAAACTTCTTCGACACCATCTTTTCACCTTCAATCACCTTCTTGATCGAGCAGATTCTTTGTATGTTGAGCCAACCTGGCTCTGATACCACTTGTTGTAAACACAACCCTCAAAGAACAATTGAACAAGATTAAACGAACGAACCAACGATTCTTTTATTATGCTTAACTATCGAAAACGATTACTAAGAAAGAAAACTAAATTGAAAGTAATTGAAAAGAATATATCGAATGAATTAGGGTTCTGATTAGTAAGCAGCTAAATAGACCCAATCTTTCTATTATTGACCGTTGGTCTCATTATTGAAACTTGACCCCATGTACTTTATGAACTATCAGTTATTGACATATTATACCCCGGACTCTGAACTTTTATATCACAACTTCCCAACAATCGTATAAGCTTATGCAACTTGTACGGAATCAAACCGCATAGCACGTGTAGAATGAAATAACATGGAGAACACGCTTGCTAACTTTTCTTCTGCAAATGCAGTGAAATTCGCATTGTGCAGGACTCGACGGAAGCTGTCCCTACCCCAGTTTGCTATTGTGATGGGCCTTGACACGTATGATGAGGCGTTGAGTGTAATTGTCTCATCCAATATAAATAAAAATGCCTTGGTATTACTAAAAAAATATAAAATATTATCCATGCTAGCCATATAAAAGTTGGTAGGTCAAGAATTTTAACTTAATTTTGGCACCTAATAACGTATCAAAAGTTCGACAATACCTTATCGTCGACTGAATAATTAACTTATTTGATGTATGCGGTATATATTTGGGGGTAAGCATGTGTGCGTCGACCTCGCTGGGGTATACCCATTGGTGGGGCTGAGAGATAATGGCTTTGTTTCGGGACATGCGGTTTTAAAGACGGAAGTTAGGAAGGTTGCTAAGAACGAGTCAGCATATTTAGAGACTCAGCACGTGTTCATTACATTTTCCTTAGACATATTTGGATCCTTAGCTTCTGGGGTGGTTCGCTTTTTGGAGCGGATGCAGAAGGTGGTCCACAGTGACTCGCAGAGGCCAAAAAATCAATGGTTTGTATTTTGTAGAAGAGGCTTTGCGATTCAAAAGGGGATAACGGCGAAGCTTGTTTCTCGCTTACTCATTATCTAGATGTAACTTGATTTTGATTAAATGTTAATGAAATACATATTAGTTTAAATTTTAAGAAAATATATATGAGTATACGAGTGAAAGTGCCAATTTGATTAAGGAACAAAACTCATAAACGGTGTTTAACCAAGGTCTACTTTATTGTGCCCACTCTTCTTATATGTAGTGAATCGAGACCACTCTTTGGATATTACACTTACACATCAAACAAGCGACGGATATCAGAAAATTCTTTAAAAAAAAAAAAAAAAAATCTTCTGTGACAATTAGGTGCTAATTATGTGTATAATAAACAAATTCAAATACTACCAAATTATTGACCTGAAATTTTCATATTGGTTGACCGAATAAGGGAAGACAATTCAATAACTGTCTTCTAGGTGTGTCAACACATACAAATAGTCAAATAGTATTCCTTCAATACATTTTAATTGTTGAACTTAGATGTCACGAAAATTCAAAGTACGTGTGTCCGTGTTATCGTTATCTTTTCTGAACTTATCCTATTAATCAATTCATATGAAATGTTTTATCAACGACTAGATCGAAAAACAAAGTGTCTCGTCTGTGAGTCGCTTTTCACCACCAACCGTGTGTGTAGGACCAGTCATGTCACATCAAGAATTCCATGCAGAATTTTGAAAGAAATAGCATATATTCCTATACGTGATGCATGCATGCTAAGCTCGGTTGTTGGTTTATTGTTAAGCAGCCTAATTCTGTTGAATTTTACCTTTTAGGGATGTTAAAAAAAAAAAAAAATCAAAACTAACCAAAAATATTTGGAACGGATATGTGGCGCCCGAGTATCAGACTACATTATTTTGATTATATAAACTCTTACCTTCTCAAGATTTATGGCGTTTATGTAGGTAAGGATGTCGATAAGAGAGGTTTTTATTTCTCTATATAGTTATCTTCCGCCAAGAGTAGGGATGACGATGAACCTAGTGTAGAACATGTATTAGTAATCTTTGGCCATAACCGAATGTAAAACCATGTCTCGTTTATGTCTCATATCCGTTGGCCATTGAGTACCCGTGATGATCTTAAAATTTATCCGTTGGAATTCTATGTTTATTAGGATTCTAATGTTTATGTAATTTTTTTTCCAAATAAATTAGAAAAAAAAATAACTAAAAAGTCATTAGATTAGGAGATTTCTTGGTAAATGGATATTTATATTATGTTATGAATAGTAGAGGTGAGCAAAATTAACCGCCATAACCAATAACCGAACCATAACCGAACCAATTTTAACCGATAACCGACATAACCAATGGTTATGGTTATGAAATTTCTTTAACCGACCGAGCGGTTATGGTCATACTTATGAAACTTTGGTTAACCGATATAACCAAAACCGAACCGAACTTCTAATTTTAAGTCTTGTATTAGGTTTTATGTTTTACACTAACCATGTAGAGTTTTCTACTAAAATAAAAGTATGCTAATAACAAAACGATCTTGATGTAGGTGATTATTATTTTAATAAATAATTAAACTTAAGCTTAGGTAAGTTTTTTATTGTCTAAAAATATCTTATTAATAAGGATCTCTCTTTGGTATTTTAATAAAAAAAATGTAATCTTGTTAGTCTAATAAAAAAAGCTTCAGCTAAGGCCACCATCGTAGGTTCCATTTTTTATTTTGTAGACCCACGCAATTTTAATTTTTAAACTTTAGTTAGTTTTAGTTCAATATAACCAAATATCATTACTTGTTTTCCCCCCTAATGAATAGTACGTCGGACTGAATATAACCAAATATCATTACTTGTTTTCCCTCACTAGTCAAGAGGAATCTTGGTAACGCGGTATCATTTCCGTTGTTTATTTTCGGTTTATTAAATTTTAATACTCTCAACTTTCAGAGTTTGGCCGGTAATACTCCCAACTACAGAAATGTTTGCCAGCACTCCCAACTTTTAAGGTATTTTCCACTGGCACTCCTAAACTAACCCAGTTAGTTTGTTCAGTTAGTTTGCTGACGTGGCGATTATTGCTGACGTGGCATGCTATGGAAGATGATGTGTCATCTTACGTGTCATCAACGTAGGTTATTAATAAGGATCTCTCTTTGGCATTTTAATAAAAAAATGTAATCTTGTTAGTCTAATAAAAAAAGCTTAAGCTAAGGCCACCATCATAGGTTCCATTTTTTATTTTGTAGACCCACGCAATTTTAATTTTTAAACTTTAGTTAGTTTTAGTTGAATATAACCAAATATCATTACTTGTTTTCCCCCTAATGAATAGTACGTCGGACTGAATATAACCAAATATCATTACTTGTTTTCCCTCACTAGTCAAGAGGAATCTTGGTAACGCGGTATCATTTCCGTTGTTTATTTTCGGTTTATTAAATTTTAATACTCTCAACTTTCAGAGTTTGGCCGGTAATACTCCCAACTACAGAAATGTTTGCCAGCACTCCCAACTTTTAAGGTATTTTCCACTGGCACTCCCAAACTAACCCAGTTAGTTTGTTCAGTTAGTTTGCTGACGAGGCGATTTTTGCTGACGTGGCATGCTGACGTTGATGACACGTAAGATGACACATCATCTTCCATAGCATGTCACGTCAGCAATAATGGCCACGTCAGCAAACTAACTGAACAAATTAACTGGGTTAGTTTGGGAGTGCCAGTGGAAAATACCTTAAAAGTTGGGAGTGCTGGCAAACATTTCTGTAGTTGGGAGTATTGCCGGCCAAACTCTGAAAGTTAAGAGTATCAAAATCCAATTTTCCTTTATTTTCAGATTGTGATTATATCCTTTTTAAAGTAGTGCCCATGGATTTGTAGGGGACATTAGTCTTTTTTTACTGATATTTTAAATTTGATAAAGTCTAAAAGTATAACTAGGACGTCTTTTTTTTTTTAGAAATAATAAAATGTAAACAAACAATTGGGTGGACTTGACTAGTTTTTATATTCTTTGACAATATTTTTTTCTGTACGGCAAATTTCCACATCCCTATTTCACCCAAATTTTTACACCTAGGTTTCAAACCATGGTGTATTCCCCCAAGCACAACATATGCTACCACTAGGCTATGACCTGGCTGGCAATTTAATCAAATTTAACCACTTCTAATCAAGGATTGTAAAAGATTTCACACGTAAACGGTTTAATTAACACTATTTACTCCATTAATAAAGTAAACAAAATTACCTTTAGTTACAAGGATTGTGGATTCATACACCCCATATTTAGGATTCATACACCCTGGCTTATATCACATACTAATAGGAGGCTGTCACATACCCCAAAATGTGATGTCACACCCCCAGAATGTGACGTCACAGGGTGTATGAATCCTAGAACCCATAGTTACATTTAATTCGTTAACACATTTACATTTATATACTCTATTATTTTATTAAATAAATAATATTATTTATTAATTAAAATATAAAATAAGTAAAACATAATTTAAAAAAACACACTTAATTTTTCTTTTGTATTTTGTATTTGTATGTGCTTGTGTTTCATCAGTGTACGAAACACATTGATATTGTACGTTCAACGCAAGTCATCAATCCTCATCGATTAATCGTTCAATCAATCCTGGTTTTTTTGCTTGGTATTTTGTATTTATGAATCCTTACTTGCGTCCGATTGTCTATGTTCTTTTATGGGTTGTCTGGGTTCTTCTTGTGTGTTCTTAAAATCATTCAATTGAAATACAATGAGTCACATGTTTTTTTTACATAAACATACATACATGTTGATATTCTCCCCTTTAAAACATCTTTCTCTTTCCTCTCTACCCTGACCTCCCTATATTCACATAATGTATTTTATCTAGATTTCACCACAAACTAATACACATTCTCTCTCCTTGAGAAGAAAAACAACTATACCCAATAACAAAAAACAACCAAAAATTGCAACATCACCTAAAAACACACTAAAAATGTCCTTATTGTACATGCTCTAAGTAAAATAATGAACTAGAGATCCTTGTCTTCCTCATCCTCGTAACTAAAAGGTAAAGGCACCGACTTGACAGCTCGAAATTTCCCAACATTGTTCAAATGCTCATTCTCCAACCTGAAGAAATTCCATATGCCACGTCGGATGATCTCCAAACCTGCTACTATTGCAATCAGGGCATTTCTATGGAGAAAGGGGGCTTCGTGGAAATCCAATACAGTTTGCATCCATGCAAGTCTCAGGATGACGTTCAATACCTACAAATCACCTAATGTCAATCAGGATCCAACACTGTCTACTTTGTCTACAAATAGCTTAGAGAATTATTTTCAGTTGCCTAAATGGAAACTTCCATGAGAGTCACCCGTTATAGATTACTCTCATTCAAGTTTAACTATTAAGTTATTTTATCTATAAACAATGCGCTCAAAATACGTTGATGACAATTAAGGCCTTACGGTCCAAAGAATGATGTAAGATTTGCGTAAGGTGTGACAAGATCTAAAGATGACTATACCATTGCTATGAAGTAGACAGATCTGTTGGGCAAAATAAGTTGTCTCTCAACCATGGATTCTCAGAATCCTTGCATAGGAGACCCCAATCCATCACTATATCCCAATAGGTATTGAAAATTGTTGCTACTCCTGAGGTAGATGCAGCTAGGATCTTCATGCTTGTTCCTCTTCTTCGAATATAAATTATTCTTGAAACAACAGCAGCAATGGTGGATAGGTATTTGAGTCCATTCATAGCTTGTGTAGAATCACGACCTTCACAAAAGCGTCTTATGCACTATACAGAGTCAAAAACAACAACTCATATTGTATTAGAATTTAGAAATGTAACCATCCATAGATCATACTCGTACTCTACAACTTTAAAATTCATGAGTAGACTGTAGGCCACGTACCTGTAGAACTCGAATCCAATATGGGATAACAGCGATAACGATAGAAATGATTTCAAAAGTGTTGCTTTCGTTGCAAGTCGTCGCATCCCTCTTTTTGAAATCTCCCCATCCATAGTAACATACATAGAACTCTAAATTCCTCAATAACTGAACCTGGAATCATAAAAAAGAATCTATGGTCTTTTAGTTCCTTGATAAACTATTATCAGTATAATTACTATTTCACTATTTTTTTCTAATCTTACCTGACTTGTAAACTGGTCAGCCAAAAAGAAATCAGGAAGAGTGAGCATATAAAGAGGAGCACAAATGCAGTGCCATAAAGAGACCAAGAAGAAGAAACGGCTTGTTCGATACATTATGTTAAATGGACATATTGCCACCAATACCACAACCTGCAACACAGAGTTTACAGTCAATTTTTATCACAAATAAGTGAATGTAGAATGAACAAAAAAGAAGGATTTCTTACAATGACTAAACCGAGAGGGAGTAACTCGGTCCATGCTTTGTAATTTTCAGTTTGTGGATCCAATTCCATTTCAAGATTTGAGAGCACTGCTGCAAGAATGAGAACTGACAGACCAGAAGTGAGGAGCAGAACTTGTTTGAAACCCAATTCTGTTCCCTGCTTAAATCCAAATATAAACGCGTAATTGACGCGATAACGCACCCAAAAGTATATATTCCCAGCATACATCAGCATATGCAAGACGATAAATCCAAATAAGCTATATAGTGGGAAGATTGTGTTCATGTACTTAGTGTGTTCTTCACCCTGGAGAAGATTTCTAGCATGTACACTTGTAATGATCGCAACTACAAGTGCTAACGAACATCCAAAGAAACAACCTGCATAAGAAAATACATTGGTTAATTGTACTCATTAAGTCTATATTTATTAATTATTTTGCATGATGCTCATATATAACTTACCGACAAAGAATGTAACCAGATGCTTCTCTCGTTTAGCTTTCAGTCTTAAGTTGTTCATTGCTTGTTGACGATCGCCGTTACAGAAGTGCTTTATAAATACTTCTTCAACTCTCTCTATGAGCTTAGCAACCTGATGAATTGAAGTAAAGTTTAGCATATACAATTTGCTCTTTCTTGTTATACAAATGACCACGCAATGGATTTTTTTTTTTTTTTTTTTCACATGTTTAGTCACTTTGATAAGCAAAATTATGTTTAGGAACTTTTCCCATAAGAAATTTAAAGTAAGTTGTTTTTTTTATCACTTCAGTGAGTATAAATTTAAGATTGCTCATACCATAATTTTTCAGCTATAAAGTAAAGAGTATAGTATAGTTTTAATAAAAAAAACCTTTAAACTTGTTACATTTTTACTAAGAAAAACTTTTAAATGTGGTTGCTTGCTTGTTCCACAAGTGAGCTTGGTAGAAAGTTTTATGGTAATGGTAAGTATGGTTTTAATCGGTGGATTCAAAGTTTTTCATTTTTTTTTACTGAATATATAAAAACATGAAAAGTAGATAACATGAAAATTGAATTGACGGGTTTTCGAAGATCTAAGGTTCGAATTTTTGAAAATTGAAGATCATTGTATCATATTTTCACCTCATGTGGGATCGCTAAATGTTCTTGGCGGTTTGGTTAAATGTTTTGGGTCCTAATCTGGAGAGGTCGAAGGATTTGTACCAATGGATTGAACAAGCTCGAGTAACAAAGATTAAAAAGATTGTTATTCGAGGTGTTATATATATTCTCTATGTGGTGGGTTATTTGAAAGACTAGAAACAAAGCTATTTTCAAAGCCAACAACTTGATGATGGAACTCATATACTTGAATGTACGGTGCATTTCTCGTTTCTTTAGATAGTAACTATGAAAAAAAAAAAAAAAAAAAAAACTGAAGGTTTCTTGGACCAATTGGATGAGAAACCTACTTTTTATTTATTTGTTTTGTTAGTTTTCTTTTTTTCTAACCTTCATATTTATTCTTGCTTTGCCGTTATGAAAAAGATTAAACAATCATCGAAAACAAATACACATGTAATCTACAATAATATAATCTTACAATATCAATTAAAATCTACTTCAATTAGACTTCACTTATGTTAACTTTAATTTAAAATGTAAGATTCTATTACATTTTGACTTGAGGAAACTAAGGAAAATAACATGTGTCAATTATTTAATATTAAAAATGTTTATCCTACTATTAAAAAAAGATAATAAAATAAAGATGGTATCATCTTGGTGTGACATGCCCCCTATATACGTTTTCAATGTCCAAGAAGATACATAAATTCATGGCTGGATCGAAGGTGAAAGATAAGGTGGTCCAAAGCTATCATACTCGATCTTATCATGCTTGGTGATCTAGAAAGATAGGAATGAATTAGTATGTTCAAAAAGGAAGATCAGTCCATCCTGGCTATGAGTGAAAAATATGTCTAAAATTCCAACACTTGATTCTGATAATTAGACCAAATGTAATTTTTATATTTTTACAAGATATATTAAAACATAACTAACATTTTTTTTTCAATAAAAACCAAGTTATAATATTTTCCCTTGCATTTATCACTCGACTATCTTTTTGTTTCACTTGATTATTCAATCTTAATTTCCCCTTTAATTTGGTGTCAACGTTATCTCACATAAAAAACGACATATATGATGGCTTCTTTTAGTGTTTAATTTGTCGTATATATGTTAAAAGATTTAAAATTTAAATTATCTTTTAGATTTTTAGTTATACCAATTTAATTTCCCTTGTATAATTTAACTATTTTTCTTAAATTCTTAAAATAAACCAGTATCGAGGGCTAGCTTGGTTGTTATGGTGGAGCCAGAATTGTATACATGATTTAGATAAAGCATAAGGACCAAATTAGTGAAATAATAGCCAATTTTTATGACTTATCCAAATAAAATGTGTGTAAAATCTGGAAAATTAAATTGCCTACGCTTTACAATTAGCATATTGTAAAAACTGATTTTGAAAAATACATCAATAAAATACAACTATTATTGATCAGGTTATATTAAAAATAATAATAATACCAAAGAAACAAAATAAGATATGACATTTACCAATCAGTCAAGAAAAACTAATATATGGTTAATTGTTTCCCAATTATAACAATAACAACCGAAACAAAAGATTATTAATATAAATTAAATTAAATTAATAAGTGATAAATATGTGTTTGAATAAGTACGTACTTTAACATTTTCTATCAAATACTAGAAAACTCATATAACATACCTCATCAGATTGACTCAAGTAAGATTCTTCAACCATCTGCAAGTAAACATCAGAGGCATTTCTTGATGTGATCTGCAATAACATTATTTTAGGTCATCAATTACATATCTAAGAATTTCATAATACTCAGTGAAAATAAAAAGCGTCCCTAATTCATCAGTATATATATCTAACAGTGCCAGTATATTTTTTTAAGGTAATGGAACACCATGAGACACATCACTAACCTTATCATACTTCTTCATGATCTTGGAGAAGGCCATTTGATTCAGGAAACTGGTTTAAAATTAAGCAACATATACACAATTAAATTTTGGAGTCAAATGTTTATGTCAATACATAAATATTATGTATAGGGGTTGATCGATGCTTACGCGTAGTTCTTTAGAAACCGAAGCTGTTCATGAAACTCAAGAAAGGCCTGCTTCAACTTTCTATGAGCAAGTTTTGAGCTCACTTTTGTTGTAGTTCAAATCCACATTCAAACTGTTGAAAACATTTCTGACTGTGGATCGCGGTGTTTCTGTGGTGGCGTTGATCTTTACGCGATTTAAAACTTCTAAATCTGCCATCTTATGTTCATCTGCATCGTCCAGTCTCTTCTGATGATCTTCTTGACGTTCTTCACTCACCTCCATTGATGAATTGTTTACTTTAATTCTAAGAGCAATTAGTACATCCATCTGATTACTCAGCCCTGCAGCCTGCTTCACCACCTCCTCAACTTTAGTTTTATAAAAACGTATCACTTTATTAAATTCATCATCAAGTCCTTTAAAAAACACAAGCTCCAAATCGCCTCCTTCCTCCGATGACCGAAGGAAAATCGTCTGGTAACTAGGACACTCGTGATCACCTTGTTGTTCTTCATCTGCCTGCTGCATTGCATTTACTACAATCACCTCATCTTCTTTATGTTTTGTGACGCTTCTGTTAGTTAGTCCACTGAATGCTCTTGTAAGTGACACCTTCCTCTTCAATAACCGTGATGGCTTTGGCCGGTTCGGTTGATTCGATCCCTGTGGCTGCCGCTGACGGAAAATCAAGATTTGTTCTAAAAGAGTCCTGAGATATTTGTAATTCATGTATACTTCTCGCCATTCTGGCACTGTCTGTGAAGCAAACTCTTTTTCAAACTTCATTGTTGATTCAAAATTTTATACAATAACCGTACCCAGTAACTCCACATATAAAAAAGCTATTAGTAAGGTGCGGAGAAAATAGAATGTGGATAATCCCTGGGTTTGGTTCAAAATTTTATTGAGATGATGGAATGTTTTTTTGAACGGCCAACAAACTTTATTTATTTAAAGGCTAGCAAGGAACTAGCAAGAAAAATCCCGAATACATATAAAAGAGAAGATGGAATGTTAATATAAGAATAAACAGTATATTTCGGTTTGATTATTTATAATGGTATGTCTAGTTTCACATACATTTCAATTTTGGAAGAAACCTATCAGATTCCAGCTTGATGCCCACTTGGGTTATGAAAAAGAAAGATAAATATATTAGTCAAAATATTATTTATGTAGTTTATTATGTATTTGTTTGTAACTTTTGTAAATTAGTTGTATTTCCTTGAATAGCTCTATCTCTTTATATATTTTGTACCGATTATTGGTGTCAATCGAGAAATCTACTGATATTTTCAAAATATAAGTGAACCAAAAAGAGAGTTGCACGTCGAGTTATTTGGTAGGGTCAATCGGGAAAATAACCACACCTGAAATGAAAGAGCACATTTGCCCATTGGGGTCACCTAGTCATAATTAAACGTCCAAATTTTCGGTTCGGATTGATAACGAGTTCACGACACATAAGAAATGATAATGTTTCACTGCAATCGGTAAAAGTAAAAGCTACATGTATTTTAGGTAATCACGACCAATTGCAAATACTCGGGCCATTTCAACGTTTGTCTGTTGAAAAAAATACTTGTTGGGATTTTCAAGTACATTTTTTTTAACGAACGGTTATATTAAGTGGCAGTGTACACACTTGTGACCCACAAAACCGGGTTCGATAAGACTCACGTATGCTGAGAGCGCTTCAAAGTTACAAAGTAGGAATCATCAAGGCCTCCCATAATTCCGAAGAATACCAGTCTCCACTCCACTGAGGGGCATAGACACAGGGAATCGAACCCTCGACATCTCAGGAATTTCCTTCATTATTCATGCCACAAGGGTGACTCGAACTCGGTACCTTTCTTTGGCCTCAGGACTCATGACATCATTGTTGTTAACAACTCAACTAGCCATTATTGGCTAGATACTATATTAATTATTTATATATTTTATTACTCAAGGAAATTATAAACATATATAAACTTAAGATTAGTGGATTAATAGATTATCTAATTATCCAAGGAGAAATAAGAATAAAAGAAATTTTTTTGTAGGAATGGATTGGATAAACGGTTATGTATGTCTTAGATAATCAGGTCATGTATCATCTTATAAAATACTTTTCCATGCGTGGAAAATATTTTTAAGACTAATCCATCAATTGACATTGCTCTGTCACCCTTACAAAAAAGTAAATGATGTTTATTAACTATTTATAAAGAATAATTTGATACTCACTTTGTGTTCGAAAGTGTTAGGTGAATAAAAAACTGTAACCTAATAAGAAAGAATTTTTTATTTATTTATTTATTTATTTTTTTGCATAAGTAGGTGGTTTTGGAGTTGTAATAGTGTTTGGGGTTGCATTGAAATTTTTTGAAAATGGGTACGTCGCTACCTCGAGTAGCGACCTTCAAATTATTTTTTTCAAGATTGCTACTTCGAGTAGCTACCTTCAATGATTGGTTATCAAGGTCGCTGGATGGTGTAGAGACCTTCAAATTATTTTTTCAAGGTTGCTGGTTGGTGTAGAGACTTTTTTCAAGGTTGCTGGTTGGTGTAGAGACCTGTCTCTACACCAACCAGCGACATTGATTGAAAGTCGCTACTCGAAATAGCAATCTTGAAAAAAATAATTTAAATGTCGCTACTCGAAGTAGCGACCTACCCATTTTTAAAAAATTTCCATGCAATCTCTACAAACACACTTGCAACTCTAAAATCACCTACTTATGAAAAAGAAAAAAAAAATCATAAGAAAGTGGCTCCTCCATGTACGCAATTCAAACTCCACGTGCACAATTAAACCAGCCCCCAATTAGGAAACGGGTGCAGCCTGCTTTGACCCATACAAAAACAAACAAAAATACAGCTTTATACAACCGAGAAGCTGGGACGCTGCTGAAGATCCATTAGGCCACCAAATGAGTGGTGGTAATTTATACTTTACATTTAATGTTGAATATTCCTTAGAAACAAGAATGATTTGGTGGTTATTGCCACACCCCCTTCAATAGTTATACACCCTTAGTCGACCTATATGTCATACGTGGTGTATACGCCTTACGTGACGTATAGGTCCAATGATTTGGTGTCAACAGTGGCGCAGCATAGTAGGGGCGGGGAGGGGCGGCCGACCCCCCGGATTTTCGCGCAGAAGTTCCGATTATATAGTATTCGTATAGAAAATTTTGAAAATATAGGGTTTCGACCTCCCGAAACTGGTTTTCGACCCCCCGAAACTAGTGACTTCCGACCCCCCGTAACTTCCGACCCCCCCGAACCTTCGGGTCAAGCTTCGCCACTGGGTGTCAAAGAATGTTTTGTCTATCTCTATATGCCACGTATAGAGCTATACGTGACGTATAGGTTGACATGTGTTTTTTCAGTTTGGAAAACCAAGCATTTGGTGAATTTCTAATGTTATACGTGGAGTTCGATATAGGTTTGACTATCATTTTTTCAAACATAAGTTCGGTATTTGTCTGTTTTATTAAAGTTTTAAACGTGAAATATAGCCTATATATGCCACGTATAAGTTTGATTATTATTTTTTTCAAACGAAAGTTCGGTATTTATTTGTTTTATTTAAGTTTTAACCGTTGTATATATGACTTATATACGTATTATCTTATTTTAACGGTTTTTCCCAACATATGCCACGTATAGGTCTGATTATTTTATAGTTTTGTCAAACATAATATTTATATGTTTTATTAAAGTTTTAAACGGTTTATATACGACTTATATACATATTAGCGTATTACCATTTTTAATGTTTTTTCCTACATATATTCGATAATTATCCAGTTTATTAAAGCTTTATATGTTGTACCGTTTAACAGGACAAATATTATGTCTTTTTTAGATTTTTGTTCAATATTATCGTTTTTAACAGGTTTATTAAAATGTAAGTAAATTACCGAATCACACCAAACCAAACGTACTAAAATTACATGTATACAATCAAAACGTAAATTTTCATATATAATAAGTCGGCTTGTACATGACAAAGAAACAAAAACTACAACTGTTGGTGCACTTTTTGTATGTCACCAGCTAGTGATATGTTAGTATAGGTCGTTAACTAGGTTAAATGATGGTTATTTATGTTGTTTGAAACCTGAGGGGCAATTTGATCATTTGGTTAGTCAAGGGACTAAAACCTAAAGGGGATTGGGCCTCCTAGCTAGTTCCCTACAGGTAGGAAGGGACTGGGACCAAGGGACTGAGACATCTATATATAGCCGGTCCCACCCTTTAATCATTAAGAGTTTCAAGGGAAGTCAATTGGTTAAGGTGTTTGTGTGTGTTTCTTTGCGTGAGAATTGAATCTAAAGGAAGCTTTTGATTATTTCTTGTGTGTTTATCTCTCTAATCATCTTCCTTATTACTATGATACTCAAATATATAGATTCATCCTTTACATTTGAGAAAATCCGTTTGAATCACGTTCTTGTTTGATCAGAATTTGATCCTGTAACAACCATACCATATAATACAAAACAAAAAGACACCAAATCAAGCATCCTGGTCCACACAATTTGTGCCCTCAACTGGATCCTCTGGTGGCGATGGTATAGCTGGCACACGGTCGATACCCTCTCTACGCATCCTACCGATCTCCCGGTAACTTCCGACCCCCCCGAACCTTCGGGTCAAGCTTCGCCACTGAGTGTCAAAGAATGTTTTGTCTATCTCTATATGCCACGTATAGAGCTATACGTGACGTATAGGTTGACATGTGTTTTTTCAGTTTGGAAAACCAAGCATTTGGTGAATTTCTAATGTTATACGTGGAGTTCGATATAGGTTTGACGATCATTTTTTCAAACATAAGTTCGGTATTTGTCTGTTTTATTAAAGTTTTAAACGTGAAATATAGCCTATATATGCCACGTATAAGTTTGATTATTATTTTTTTCAAACGAAAGTTCGGTATTTATTTGTTTTATTAAAGTTTTAACCGTTGTATATATGACTTATATACGTATTATCTTATTTTAACGGTTTTTCCCAACATATGCCACGTATAGGTCTGATTATTTTATAGTTTTGTCAAACATAATATTTATATGTTTTATTAAAGTTTTAAACGGTTTATATACGACTTATATACATATTAGCGTATTACCATTTTTAATGTTTTTTCCTACATATATTCGATAATTATCCAGTTTATTAAAGCTTTATATGTTGTACCGTTTAACAGGACAAATATTATGTTTTTTTTAGATTTTTGTTCAATATTATCGTTTTTAACAGGTTTTATTAAAATGTAAGTAAATTACCAAATCACACCAAACCAAACGTACTAAAATTACATGTATACAATCAAAACGTAAATTTTCATATATAATAAGTCGGCTTGTACATGACAAAGAAACAAAAACTACAACTGTTGGTGCACTTTTTGTATGTCACCAGCTAGTGATATGTTAGTATAGGTCGTTAACTAGGTTAAATGATGGTTATTTATGTTGTTTGAAGCCTGAGGGGCAATTTGATCATTTGGTTAGTCAAGGGACTAAAACCTAAAGGGGATTGGGCCTCCTAGCTAGTTCCCTACAGGTAGGAGGGACTGGGACCAAGGGACTGAGACATCTATATATAGCCAGTCCCACCCTTTAATCATTAAGAGTTTCGAGGGAAGTCAATTGGTTAAGGTGTTTGTGTGTGTTTCTTTGCGTGAGAATTGAATCTAAAGGAAGCTTTTGATTATTTCTTGTGTGTTTATCTCTCTAATCATCTTCCTTATTACTATGATACTCAAATATATTGATTCATCCTTTACATTTGAGAAAATCCGTTTGAATCACGTTCTTGTTTGATCAGAATTTGATCCTGTAACAACCATACCATATAATACAAAACAAAAAGACACCAAATCAAGCATCCTGGTCCACACAATTTGCGCCCTCAACTGGATCCTCCGGTGGCGATGGTATAGCTGGCACACGGTCGATACCCTCTCTACGCATCCTACCGATCTCCCGGTCAATGATTGGTATTCAAAGCTGGTTGAAACAATATACGCCATATACAGTGGGTGTGAAACTAATTTTAAGGGTATGTGATTACCATCACCCAACAAAAATCTAACTAACATCTTTTACATGATATATCATGTTTTAATGTTTTATTTTAACGTAGAGCAAAACCTTGCTAGCAAGCAACTGGAACAAGGCAAACAAACTACTCAGGGAACAAAAGAAACTAAAATTACACATCAAAAGCTATCTACTTATTCCACTCAAAAGTTTTCATCTTTGACCGGCTCTTAATGAATACGTAGCTTAAAGCATACGTAGCTTAAAGCCTTATCTCACCGATGATCTTCTATATCTTAATCTATTTATTTGAAAAGAAAAAAACTTTTTTGTTTATAGCATGCCATATACTTGAGCAAACAATTAGTATTATGGCTTGTATATTTTTTCTCTTGTTAGTTGCAACAGGCCAACATCCACGTCCTTATGAATTCACTACTAGAAAACTGGCAATTTCTGACTAAATTTTCCGACCAAAAAAATTTGGTCGGTATTTCTGACCAATTTCCGACCAATTACCGACAAAAAAAAGCACTGCATTTAGGGACAACTTTCCGACCAGATACCGACCAAAAATAAATTTGTCGGAAGTTTGTCGGTAGATTCCGACTAATTTCCGACCAAAAAGAGAAGAAAATTAAAAAAAATAATTTAGTCGGAAATTCGTCGGTAATTACCGACTATTTTCCGACCCAAAAAAAAAGTTATTTTTTTATTTGTAATTACCGACTATTTTCCGACAAAACTCAACAATAGGTCGGAAATCCGTCGGTAATTACCGACCATTTTCCGACCAAAAGCTTTATTTTATTGGTATTCGGATATAAAAATGTGTATTGTATGTACGTGCATATGTGAATGCATTTTTATGAGTATATATATGTTATATACATGTGTATGTGTCGTAATGCATACAAAAATGAACATATATATATACACACACACACACACAGTTATATACGGAATAACAAAAGTTTGTTTTAAGTAACGAGTCTTAATAATGTACACACACGTATGTATGTGTATAATACGTATAATTTGAAAAAATAAAAATATTCAATGTATAATTAAGGTGTACAAAAAAGGGAATGAAAATAACGACGTTTAAAGCTCGAAAAATTAAAAAAACGATAACGCTTGTCGGTAAATCGTCGGTAATTACCGACCATTTTCCGACAAAACTCCACACTAGGTCGGTAAATGGTCGGTAATTACCGACCATTTTCCGACTAAACTCAACAATAGGTCGGAAATCCGTCGGTAATTACCGACCATTTTCCGACCAAAAGCTTTGTTTTATTGGTATTCGGATATAAAAATGTGTATTATATGTACGTGCATATGTGAATGTATTTTTTCATGAGTATATATATGTTATATACATATGTATGTGTCGTAATGCATACAAAAATGAACATATATACACACACACACACAGTTATATACGGAATAACGAAAGTTTGTTTTAAGTAACGAGTCTTAACAATGTACACACACGTATGTATATGTATAATACGTATAATTTGAAAAAATAAAAATATTCAATGTATAATTAAGGTGTACAAAAAAGGGAATGAAAATAACGACGTTTAAAGCTCAAAAAATTAAAAAACGATAACGCTTGTCGGTAAATCGTCGGTAATTACCGACCATTTTCCGACAAAACTCCACACTAGGTCGGTAAATGGTCGGTAATTACCGACCATTTTCCGACTAAACTCAACAATAGGTTGGAAATCCGTCGGTAATTACCGACCATTTTCCGACCAAAAGCTTTGTTTTATTGGTATTCGGATATAAAAATGTGTATTGTATGTACGTGCATATGTGAATGTATTTTTTCATGAGTATATATATGTTATATACATATGTATGTGTCGTAATGCATACAAAAATGAACATATATATATACACACACACACACAGAGTTATATACGGAATAACGAAAGTTTGTTTTAAGTAACGAGTCTTAACAATGTACACACACGTATTTATGTGTATAATACGTATAATTTGAAAAAATAAAAATATTCAATGTATAATTAAGGTGTACAAAAAAGGGAATGAAAATAACGACGTTTAAAGCTCGAAAAATAAAAAAAACGATAATGCTTGTCGGTAAATCGTCGGTAATTACCGACCATTTTCCGACAAAACTCCACACTAGGTCGGTAATTACCGACCAATTACCGACAAACGTCTACATTTGGTCGGTAAATGGTCGGTAAAAAGCTTTATTTTATTTGTAAACCGGTGTGTCTCGTACAGCCTTAACAACCTACTCAATCAATAACGCCATTTTCCTGCAACAAGAAAAAACCACAGCCACGACTTCCACCAGTGCCAATCACCCATATCAACTCCAACACCAACCACTCCTGCTCTAGCAAACTCTTCTGCAAACGAGAAAACAAAAGACACAAGTGCAAGACTCCAGTTGTTTGACAAAGAAGGTATGCTACAGATTCTCACCTTCTCTTATCACAACACACTATTTATTGACATCCCATTTTTTTACCAACAGATGCTGGAAATCCTGCCAAAAGGGCAGCCACCGACAAGTAAACGTGCGCCACACATCAGCAGCATCACCTCCTTTTGTTTACCATGAATGTTACACTGCTGAACTCTCTGTCTTTTCTGCATATAAGTTGGCTGCATATACTGGTTATAACTAACAAAACGCTTAAATTTAGCGCCTTTTGGTTTCTAAGAATGTTACTGTCATCATGTTCATGATGCTTTGTTTGCTACATATTGTCGCTATTCATATTTTTGTCCACTCTTCAGAACATCAGTTGTATGTTCTTTCTCCCTATTTACATGTGTTTCTACTTCGATGTCCTATTAAACCCCGATCCCAATTTATGTCTCGCTGCGAACAGCGATAACAACCATCTTCAACAGTTGCGCAACGCGCAACTCAGATACCCACTAGTTAATATTGTAAAGAGGATTTACATAATTTATTTTTTGCATTTTAATTAGAATTTTTTTTTATTTTTTAATCAACATTTTGGTCGGAAAATGGTCGGAAACGTTCATCGGAAACTAGTCGGAAATCTTCATCGGAAAACGGTCGGAAAAGTTCATCGGAAACTGGTCAGAAACGTTCATCGGAAACTGGTCGGAAACGTTCATCGGAAACTGGTCGGAAACGTTCATCGGAAACTGGTCGGAACTTTGTTGGAGAATCTTTCACGCTTTTTTGTCGTAACTTTGTCGGAAATTTTGTCGGAAACTTGTCGGAAAAAATTTACCGACTAGATTTTTCAGACAAAACACACTTTGTCGGAAATTGGTCGGAAACAGTGTTTTCCGACCAGTTTCCGACCAAAACCTTTGTCGGAAACAGACCAGTTTTTTAGTAGTGGAAGTAAATGAATATCCTGAGTTGATAAAGCATATATAGGATCAATTTTGCATCACGAACTTATACGTTGCTACATAACACGAAGAGAAAATGTGATTCACAAATTTGTCACCATAATCACATAACCGGCATGAAAGAGAACCAGTTGGAATCCCACTTTTATCTAACAAAACAATGTAGGAGGCCATTCCATAACTCTCTCCATCCAAAGATGATTATCACATAGAATCTTTATCTTTTATGGCCCTATCTATTGGCACCCCCACCTTGTCTATTTGGACCCCCCAGCCGCCTTCAAAGCGCTGAGCTTTGGGCAAAGCTCAGTGCTTTCAAGTACAAAAGCTGACAGCATCCGATGGGGGCCTTGGGATTGGTGTTAAGCACTGAGCTTCGGGCAAAGCTCAATGCTTTCAAGTACAAAAGCTGACAGCATCTTGTGAGGGCATTGGGATTGGTGTTAAGCGCTGAGCTTTGGGCAAAGCTCAGTGCTTTGAAGCCCAAAAGCTAACAGCAGCATATGGGATCTTGGGATTGGTGTTATAGGGTGTTGGGTTGGGTTTTTTTGGGGTGTTTTGGGTGGGGTTTTGGTTGTTTTTTGTAGGATTTTTTTTTTTTGTGGGGTTTTTTTGGTGTTTGTTTTTTTTTAAGATTTTTTTTTTAAGTTTGTAAATAATAATAATAATAAGGTAATACTAGATAATAAGGTAATAAATAGATATAATAAGTTCTAACATTTCATTCATTTAAACGTCTAATTATAAAATAAGGTTTTGAACAAACGATCTTGTTGTTTATTACTCTATTTATTACGTTAAGTGTTAACATATTAATCACTCGAAACAAACGTCATATAAACAAACAAATAGATATAAGCATTCGTTAACAAATTAAAAACAAACAAAAGATCGACTGCATTAACATATAATAATCAGTTCGATGATACAAAATATAAAGTAAACTGCATTAATAATATATTCACCGAATCATACAAAATAATAATAACTAGCATTTGATCGAGCCTGCGCGTTGCGGCGGTTCGGATCTCGATCGGTTCACGAAAATGGCGTTTAAAAAGTTGCATTCTAATGTTTTAGAGGCTGTGCATTAGGCTAAACAAAACATCCATTCTAAGTTTAGTGAAAGGATCTACATTATCAAAATTTACCCAAATGGTTGTGTAGACATCGAAGTAGTTTACTGCAAATGTTCAAACTTGTCTCACATAATGCACATACCAGCTGGAAATTTTGCATAATAATAAGCATCTTTAGGCCTAAACAAACATTGTAATGCGAAGCGGATAAAGAATTCAAAGAACTTTGACTCAATTATCCACAGCGAGTTATAACTTTCATGTTGACTACAAATTTTATAACACAAATACCATAACATGTACAGAGAATATGCAACAATTCATAACATGCTAATCTTATCATTTTGATTATAATATAATACACAAAATAACATTTAACCATGAGAATTTATGCTCCAATATTCAACACTTGCACAACAAAAGCAAATAAAACATAAATGCAAATTGAATTCAGACATAATCGTAAACTTATGTTCAACAACAAAAACCTAGAAGTTAAAAAGCCGAATTGAAATACGCCCAAAAATCGAAACTCAGGTAGAAGTTAAAAAGCCAATTTAAAACCCGGGCAACGTTGATACGAAGAAGAAAGAGGAAAATAAGCCCTAACTCAACGACATGGAAAACACAAAAAATCCGAATATCGTATGCTGGGTTCGAGTAAAATAACTCGAAAAGTAAGGTTAAAAGTGTTGAATCTTACCTCGCCGAAACCTTCACGAAATAAGTTTATTAATTAAACAAATATAATACTCTTAGAAAAGAATAAAACACGTGTTTTTAGTAAACTTTTTAATTATAAATAGGGGTAACTTTGCTAATTATAAATATATTTTTAAAATTGCAAAAAAAAGGAAAAATAACTACTACCAAAAAATATGAAAATTACAAAAAAAATGAACAAAAAAATTAAAATAATTTTAAAAAATCATGTACAATTATAAAAAAAGTAAAAAAATAACGAAAAAAATTAAAAATTCGAACCTTTTTTAAAATGGCAAAAAATTTTTTTTTTTTCAAAATCTCTATAATTAAAAAAATTAAATACAAACATTTTTAAAATTTTGGCAATTTTTTTAAATATTAACAATTTTATAAGTAATCTGATGATATCAAAGCGCTGAGCTTTGGCCAAAGCTCAACGCTTAAGGTTCACTTTTCAGCCGTTGTCAGACTGATTGACTAATCAGTCAACCTCGTACTTGAAAGCACTGAGCTTTGGCCAAAGCTCAGCGCTTTGAAGTACGATGTTTTAGTGATGTGACTTAAAGTCTGATAAAGGTTTGACTAGTGTGACATTGATGTCACACGTGAGCCCTATACGCCGAGCTTTGGCCAATGCTCAATGCTTTGAGGGGGCCAAAATAATTTTTTGGGGGGTGTGATTAGCAAGACCCATCTTTTATTCCTTCTTTAAGTAAACTCGGAACAAAGTGTTAAAAAGTATAAACCCAACCCCTTCCTGTTCCTTTGGTTTATTCACCCGGTCCCATGTAACCGAACACATTTTCATTGTTGTCCACCACCACCACCACTAAATAAATAAATAAAAATCCCTTTTTAGCTTTCAATATCTCGATGGCTTTTGTAGGGGCTTTATATAGCAAAAAAATATTAAGCATGTAAGCTTTCAAACACAGCTAATTTTTACCCGTAAATCTACACATTTATCGACCATAAAAAATTGAACCCCTAACTTTACGGGGATTAACACATTCTCTGGCCTTAATTGATACTTCTTATTTGTTACCTTTTTTGGTTTTGTTCTTGCATTATGAATTTTAACTTTTAATAACCAATGACAAATCAAAAGTTTGGGGATAGCTCATGTTCGACAATCTTCTACTTCGGTAAATTCGGTTTAGAGACCAAACTCATAATCAATGGCATGCCCAAGTTATTTTTTCTATGTTGGAGATGTGAATCACTCTAATTAGTATTTTGCAGATGAAAAGTAAAGTTTGAATAATAGATAAAAGATAATTGCATCATTAGTCCTTGTGGTTTTCATGAATTTTTAGTGTCTGGTACTAAGAGTTTAAGGTAACAAGTTAAGATATTAACCTTATAATTTGTTACAATGTTGGGTATTAAGACTAACGTGTTAAAAATTATCCGAAAAGGACCATTTCACTTGTTAAAAAATCTAAAACTAATTTTTTTTTTTTTTTTAATATAGCCCTAATTTCTCTATACCCCCCCCCCCCCCAACCCCCCAATCTCCCCTCTTCTACTCTCCCACCGTCTTCTTCAACGGCCACCATGCCACCTCCGATCAAGTGGTGATAACCACACCACCTATGATCCAGTCGGCGACAACAATCTTCAACACCACCCTCCATCATCACTCTTCTGCCGACGACAATCTTCAGCACCACACTCCATAATAGGAAACACCGCCACCATGTATAGACCTGAAAAACGATTGCCACATCACCACCTCCGTTGGAAACATCCCTCCCCCCCTCTAAAACCAATTTGTATATACATCTGTTTTGATTTTTTATGGATTTTCACATCTTCGAAAACTAACAACATGGAAACTTTGGTGATGGATGGTGATGTGTGCAATGATATCGATCCATTCCTGGCTACCCCTCCATCATTACCCTCTATCAGATCTGATTACCTGCCCACTAGATATGTTTTGTTGCTCTGCGCGGAAAGGAATTTTGACTAAATAAAGTCAAACGGCTTATATGCAATAGTAGTCAGTGGCGTTACAAATTGTTATACCCAACTGCTTTGAAGTCTATAAGCACCATCGCAGCCATATTTGAAATCTATTCCAAGAGAAATCTAGGGTTTTTTAGAAACCGTCCTGTGTAAACGATTAAAAACCACGTGTTTGGATATGTAGTCACTTAAAAACACCTTTTGTTTTGTTTGGTAGTTGATAGTCGGAGATGGAGGTGGTGCTATCAATGGTTGTCGGGGTGGTTGATGGTTGGAGATGAAGGTGGTGGCTGCTGGCATGGGGAGGGGAATAATAAAGGTAACGGTCAGTGCGGAAGAAGTAGTTTTTTAGTGTAGTGACGAATACTCTCCAACGGCTTGCTGGGTCTTTATATATATATATATATATATATATATATATATATATATATATATATATAATATATATTCTTACAAAAAAACTATAATGTATTTGATCTTTACTCTATATATAGAGGAAAGATCCGGTACAAATAGCTTTTTTGGTACAAATAACTTTTTTGGTAAAAAGTTCTTGCTGTTCAAAAAAAAAGTGTAGTGACGAATACCCATTTTTTTCTCAATTAGCTTTTAATGAATCCGTCAGGACTAACTGTCTCAATTATCTTTTAATGACGAATACCCAAACATTTTTTTCTCTAAGACCGTTCGGTATGGGGACCGGCAAGGGGCCGGCGTTGCCAAGCCGGGCCGGGCTACACCGCCCCCCTGGCGCGGCAACGGCATAGCCGGCACCCAATGCCGTTGATGCCGGGCTTGGGTCATGCATTGGACTCGAGATTTGAACGTTGGGACCGATTATTTGACCGTTTGAATAAAAAAAAAAAAAAACAACCAAATTAATTTTTTAAAAACCTATTTAAACCAAACAAATCCAACCTTCTTCACCACAACTTTTATAAACTCTCTCACACTTTATAAACTCTCTCCCACTTTTATAAAATCTCTCAACCTTCTTCACCACAACCATGTCGTTATCATCTTCTACGACGTCTTCGTCTTCTTCGGGTTCGTCGTCTACAAACGAAGCCGTAAATTTTGTTATAAACATCGTGGGGCAAGCGGCGCAGATTATTGCCGAGGAGCTAGGAGATGAAGCCGATTCAGCACCTCGAACTAGGAAAACGGCTATAAATAGAGACCGAGAGGGTAAGTATTATATTTATTTTTTTAAACATTTTCTAATTTTAATTTGTTTATATTTTTGTATATATATTGTAGAATTTGTTTGTGTTTATATTTTTGTAAATATATTGTAGATTTTTTGTGTGTTTATATTTTGTAAATATGTGTAGGTGCCCATGATAGATTGGTGGCCGATTATTTTGCCGACGAACCGTTATACTCGGCGGAATTATTTAGGCGTCGGTTCCGAATGAGTAAAAGATTGTTCTCACGTATAGCCGATGATATGGCTAACTTCGAGCCATTTTTTACCTTACGATACGATGCAAGAGGGAAAAGGGGGTTCACCACCCTACAAAAATGCACGGCGGCACTTCGGCAACTAGCGTACGGGACCACGGCGGATGCGTGGGACGAGTATTTAAAAATGTCGGAAAGAACTGCACGAGAGTGTCTGTACAAGTTTAGCAAGTGTGTGGTGAAGCTTTACAGCAAAAAATATTTGCGAAAACCAAACTCCAGTGAGGTCCAACAATTGTATCAGTTTCACCACCAACAACATGGTTTTCCAGGAATGCTCGGAAGCATTGATTGCTATCATTGGCCTTGGAAAAACTGCCCCGTAGCATGGCGCGGAATGTTCAAACGAGGGGATCAAGAATATCCATCGATAATCTTGGAGGCGGCGTGTTCACAAGATCTATGGGTTTGGCATGCTTTCTTTGGCGTTCCTGGTTCGAACAACGACATTAATGTTATTAACCAGTCGCATATTTTTGAGGATGTCATAAAAGGCACTGGTCCGGAAACCAGCTTTACAGTATCGGGGGTGGAGTATAGGCGCGGTTATTATCTTGCTGATGGAATCTACCCATCTTACTCGACGATCGTTAAAAGTATCACCACCCGTTGATGAAAAAAGAAAGAAATTTGCCAAGTATCAAGAGGCGGCAAGAAAGGACATTGAACGATTATTTGGTGTTCTACAAGCAAGATGGCACATCATTTCACACCCGGCACGTATGTTCACCCCTAAAAAATTGCGTTACTGTATGTATGCCTGTATCTTGTTGCATAACATGATACTCGAAGACGAAGGCGCCGCCATTTGTGTGTATGACGAGAATGCCCCGCCGGAGAATACGGTGCCTGTCAACCCACAGCAACAAGATTTGAACCAGTTCTCGTTGCATAACGAGTTCACACATCGCAATCTTCAAGCGGACTTGGTTGAATATATTTGGAACAACGGGCAAGAGTAGATTATTTGTATTTTTTTTATGTCGAGTAGGTTACGGTAATTTTAGTTATTTTATTTTTTTTATGTAATTTGTAATGGTTTTAATGAAATATTTACTTTTTAATATTAATATTAGAATATTAACATTTTTATTGTAACATTAATATTATTTAATTAAAAAAAAGAAAAAGAAAATGAAATAACATTAAATGTTGTTGGGCCTCCTCCACACCCCTAGGAGCATCATCCTAAGGATGCTCCTACCCCACGCTGACGTGGCAGGTGAGGTGGAGGCAAGGCATGGATGTTGGGCCTCCTCCACACCTAATGGTCTAATAGCCCTCACAAAACGTATCACCTCTCTCAATTAGAAAGTACCTCAATATGTTAATTTAAACTCTTAGTCCCAGGACTAACTGTCTCAATAGATAATTATGCTAATAAAATTCTCCGAAATCACTTGACTCCGATATCCAATACTTTACTGATCCTGTCACTCTTTAATTTACAGCCCAGTTACATGGTCAAATATAAATAGCTATTTAGATCCTCCAATGATACCGTCAGGGTGTAACACTTATTAAATTAGCAGTAATAAGATAAATTTTGGTTTAGAAAAACATAAACAAATACTACAGGACATATATAAAATAAATAGCATTTAAATCTTACAAAAAATATATAACTAATTCAATTACTAACAAACTCTGACGTTTTCATATAGGTTGACCAAATAGTAATATGAGACTATTCCATTACTGTCTAACAAGTTTCAACACATAAAATAGTCAAACATTATACACGTAAATACTATTTTAATAAAAAGTCAAACAAATAACAAATCCAAAGCATGTGACTGTCAATTTATACGAAACGTGTTATCAATTTATATGAAACGTTTTATCATTTTATAAAAATAGAAAGTGTTGAAACAACAAGAATAAAGCGTGGAGACGGTATGGATGTCTCTTCGGGTTGGACCTAGCACCTTCCGAGCGTGTACCTGCACCACGAACAACTCGTTAGAAGGGGTCCAGAGACCGGGTCTCTGGACCACCCTCCGACGCTCAACATTAGTGATTTATATCCCAAGAAATGTACATAAGAGTAAATAGAAAGGAGTAAATGAGGGATACGAAGTGTGAGAGGAGGTGATGGTTGAAACCGGCGGTTAGCTAGCGGCCGAGGCGATTTCGGGTTGCTTAGCTCGATGGCTGAAAGTTGGTTTATTAGAACCATGGATCCGTAGACTGTTGATATGGTAGCTCCAGGGCTCCGTTAGGGGAGCTCGTGAGTTGAGGCAGGGAGCTTAACAGCTCAATCGTGTGTAATTATAGAGAGTTCATGAGCTGCTGATGTGATACTTTAGCAGCTCGTAGGCTCCTCTATGGGAGCTAGGCAGATTAGTTAGTGAGATATTTTTCTAGAGAGAGAGAGAGAGAGATAGAGTGAGATGTCTTGAGTGAAGATCAAGACAAATGGGATGGGTTTGGATGAAGGTGTGACCCTTCTATTTATAGAGGGTGAAACCCCAAACCCTAATGGGCTTTGTAGTAATGGGCTGGGCTGGCCCATAAATGTTGGACCCACCTTTAGTACTGACCTCCTGTAAGGCAGGTCCTGTGCTCGTGTAAGGCAGGTCCTGTGCTAGGGAGCTGAGGAGCCGATGCAGGTAGCTTCTTTACACCAGCTTCTGGCTTTTCGGCTTCCTGGCCCGAGCTTGATAGCTTCTTAAATATGTTTAAACGTGGGGGTTTGGGTACCCACGTCATCAGCCCCCCAGTCATAAGTAGTCATGACGTAGTCATGGGTGCTTGTGACTTAGTAATCTTATCCCCTTTTTTCCCTACCTCTAGAAATTCATAAGCTTTGGTGTAAGGTGTTTGCGCCTTATTTGTTTATGAATTTCTCGTTTTGGACTTCATAATTTTTTTGCCTTTTCTTGTAGCTTCTACGTTTCCGGTGTTTTTTGAGGAGCTTAGAAGATGCAAAGCTTGATGGATGTCTTGGAAGTCCTTAGAGCTTCTAGTATCCAAGCTTATTTTGTAGTTTATGAGCTTTGAAACATCTTTATTGTCTTTGAAGCTTCCAAGCTTTCGGTTTTTGCTTAGCTTTCTTTTAGGCGACTTGCTTGAATTTGACTTGTCATGATTGGACGACGGAGCAAGGGAGCTCCAAGAGACTAGGGGCAGCTTGTTAGGTGGTTACAATCTTACCCTTAAGAGGAGACAACAAGCATTTCTTGCATTCATTTATAGAACAAGTTTCTATCTCATGGGGATCGTGTATGTTGCATTGACATGTTGGAAAATTTCTAGGTGATAAGCTTGTAGGTGTGAAGAACTAGAAGTTGTTCATCAAGGCTGGGAGACTCTACCTCCCTTATTGGAGAGGGTCTAAAAGTCCATGAATGAATGGAATCATCTTGTTGACGGACTTATCATAGACAAGTGTGGCTTCGGACATATGTGGTAGCATGCTAGTACGCGCCTTTTTACCTTGTAGAGTTCGTAGCCTTGAGGTTCATGGTAAGCAATATCACCGTAAACATCTTAGTCGCGTGTCCCAAATGGGTAAGAGTTCATAGATATTTGTTTGTCAAATGGCGTAGCTTACTTTCCCAAAGTCTTTGGGTTTTTGAAGCATTTGATAAACTTTTTTCTATGATAGGATTGATGAATTCAAGCAAGTAGACAGCCAACGATGTAAGAGAATAGCTTATCGTGTATGTATGGCATACCGTGTTGGTGATCTTGCAATAGACAAGTAGTGGCTTTGATCTTGGTATTTATCATGTCACTACGTGTCCCTTTTTTCTTATACATAAGCTCATAATCACCTTGTCGGGGTTGTGGTAAGTTATACCACGTGGGCATTGCTCTCCCCGGATATTATTTGGTGCCTGATGGTAGCTGACAGCTTCATTCTATGAGCCCATCGCTTCACCATCTATCAGATGTGGCAGCTTACCAGTCTGAGACTTTGAGCTTCTCTAAGTGTTGTGGTAGGCTCATTTTATGATAGATGTGATGGAGCCAAGGAAATATGCTTTCAAAACGTGCAAAACCCTGCTGATTCTTCAAAGGTTCCTTGTCTGGAGCAGGTATTTGAGAGTCCTTTCCCCCCTTCAAGCTCTGGAGGTTGAGTCTATCCCTCTTTCCAGCGAAGATGATCCGTTTGCAGGTCTTGACACTGATGGCCTTTACGATGATGTTGGTAACCAAACCTTGGCTTCCACCGGTGAGGGCGATGCCACCAATGAAGCCGAAGATTCCCGCTACCCCATGATCCGCCTCGTTTTAGACTTTGTTAGTTTTAAAATGTCTTTTGTGGTTGAACTGTTATTGTACTTAGCCCTTGGGGCGTTTTATTTTAGTATCTAATGGAATGCTCCCCCCTTTTAGGGGTGATGCCTTAGTTATGTTTAATGTTCGGTTTGTCTTGACTCTGTTACTTGTCGTTCGTAGTGTTTGCAATGTCTTTAACTTTTTTCCTAAAGGTGGATGCTGCAGTCACCCAACTTAGGATACTTAGCTAAGGAACCGATGCAATGCTTACCCTATCAGCTTTTTGAAAACTGTTTCTTTAAATGGTTCTAAGTGTTATGAGTTCGTTTTTGTGTATTGTGAACATGTGGGAGCTGTCTTGGTGTGAGGAGCTCACCCTCTTTCATGGGTCTAGGTTTTTCTTCTAAGGACTTGTCCCATGGAGTCGTGGATTGTATTAGGGACTCACCCTGTATACAGGAAGGTTACTTAGCCTTGTTACCTGTTGAGCAGTTGTGGCCTAGGAGCTCATCCCCGTTTCATGGGTAGGTATAGCGCCGGATCCCATGGAGCCTTGTTAGGAGGGCTCACCCTTTGATAAGATAAGCGACAAGTTAATAATTTGAAACATAGTTCATTCATTAATCATGATTCTTGGAATACAAAGAGACGTTACAACCATTAAACATAGAAACGTTTCAAGTGTTTGCCTTAGAGTAGGCTATATCATGGGATTTTGTATGCATGTTGCGGTATTCGACCAATTTCATGATCGATGTCTTGTGGAGCTCGTCTTTGAAGAGCATACCTTGTTAGTTTTTCCATGAGTTGGGGTAAATGCAATAATGCACTTAAAGTAATGTGGACTTTTCATATGATAAGCTTCCCTCTAAAGTTCCTCTTTTTGTGTTCGCCATATGTCAAATAGACGAAATGTCATGAGAAATGCTAGGAGGTTCTTTTGTAGTTTCATAAGTCCTTTTACGTAAGAATAACAACCTGTTGAGTAAGAAGGTTAATCCTCTTGTGTAAGAAGGGCAGCTTCTTTACATAAGAATGGCGGCTTCTTGTGTAAGAAGGGCAGCTTCTTATGTAAGAATGGCAGCTTCTTATGTAAGAATGTTAACTTCCTATGTAAGAATGGAAGCTATTTAGGTAATAATGGACAGCTCCTTATATGAGAAGGTTAGCTTCTTATAGAGGCTTTTTAAGTAAGGATATTAGCTTGTCATGTAAGAAGGTAATCTTCTTTGTTGAACAGTAATCTTTGTATGTGCTAAGGCAATTGCCTTCTAGGATATGATGGTTAGTTTTCTTGGTTTAGATGATGCTTGAACAACTTCTTATAAGGTCAAAGCACTTTACGCTTGAGTCCATGATCAACTTTTGTGGGAGACAAGGATGTCTCACATAACATTTTGGATGACACTGCATGTGTAAGAACTTATCAACCTATGCTTGTGACATTTAAAAGACTCTTACGTTTTCGACCACATTGTTTAAAATAGAGTATTGATGATAGTTTGATCGACCTTCCTCATGAGTTGATTCAATGAGAAGAGGTAAGTAAATAAGCTTTTCCATAATCTAGTAAAATTCTCTTAATCATTGGCACCTTTAAAGTGCATGAGGTAGAGGTGAGCTTGTTTGATGGCATGGTGCATCAGCGTGGTGTTTGATTGAAAGATAGTTAATAAGTAAAAGTTCAGAGGTAGATGTTCACTTACCTCATAGGTGGTGAAGTCTCAAGGCTTCGAGTGTTTGAGGTTTTGGGACTCCTCGAACAATCTCTTATCAAGGTGTTACCATATGGCAAAAATATCTCCTAATCAACGCTTTTTTGAGCTATGGAAGGCTACCTCTTTCATGCTGCTTCCTTGCTATAATGAGCAATTTCTGGAAGGCTACCGTCATGCTTCCTATTGGCAGCTTCTATGTTCTTATGGGCAGCTTCTATGCTCCTGACAGCTGGTTGCTGCTGTAGGAAGGTGCGAATAAGGATTCACCCCACCTCTATTATTTGTGGAGAGTTCTAACGGTGTTGTAATTTTGTCGCGTACAGATCACTAGAAGTTTTTTCTATAATCCTTGGTGTCACCAAGTTGCATCGTTGCATTGGCAATTTGCTTTGTGTGCTTCTTAGATAGGCACGAGTAGCAATGCTTCCCTTTATTTGATCATTTGTTGTGTTTCCCAACCGTTGCTTCAAGCTTCTTTGCTTGTTTTAGTAAGCCATTTGTTGTTCCACAAGTTTGCCTTAATATTTCTTGTGGGGTTATATGTTTCTAAGCCTGTAGGCTTTGTGAGTATTAACCATCTATCGGAGATTGCACACTTGTAGGATTAGTTAGGGCATATAGGCTCGTTTTATAGAACCTTCTTTTTATAAGGTTCCCTTGACGAGGTGTTTAAACTTTTCCATATAACGGCTAAGTGTTAGTGTCGGCAAGATGTAGCGGTTTTTTAGCAGTTTGCTTCGGTGATTGAGCAAGCTGCTTTAGTTAACCTTGATCCTTATCGATTTTGTTCATGCCTAATTCTTTGTAGATAATTATGTGCAAGTAAGTATTGTTTATACCTTTTACGTAAGCGGAGCCACCTAGACATGAGCAATTGAAAGGACGATGTGTTGTTCTTTAGCTTGCTTGATAGGTTCCTCCAATAGAAGAAGCGTATGCCTTATTCAAACCATGATTCTGTTCGAGGCTTCATTAACTCCTACCAATGATGTCACATGTGTAGCAATGTGTTTGTGACCATTTTAGCTTTTAGGGCAGGAGCCTTGATATGTGTAGCTAATCGGCATCTCTACTTTTCGGTTCTAAACTTCTTGTTCGTTCAAAATTAGTACCCGTACCATCAGCCCCCAGTCATGAGTAGTCATGACGTAGTCATGGGTGCTTATGACTTGGTACCTAACCATTCGATTTTGAACTTCTAATATATGAGCTTCCAAAGCCTCTAGACATATCAAGCTTTTGGGATCCAAAGATCCGTATGTATGAAGCTTTAAACTAGGTGCTTATAAGAAGTTTACTCTTATTTCGAGTAAGCTATTGATTTGGAACCGAATAAATGTTTCTTTGAACATGTGACAACAAGTAACATTTGT